>ML778662.1:1047051-1074618 GCA_009831015.1 Picea engelmannii | reverse complement strand
TTACTGATAATGTCGGTTAATTGTTATGAATGTGTGAACCATGTTTCTTTTCCTTGTACCATAAGATACCTTAACTTCGAGACGAAGTTTCCTGAAGGGTGGGTGTATGTAACAACCCTAGTTGAATAAATGTTTAAGGATTAATAAGTAAAAATTAATTAGGGGATTAATTGTCTTAACGTGGTATTAATTAAACAAGATTGGTATAATGATACTAATTAAATATTTATTAATTAATTAATTGTTATAATTTTAATTAATTAATTAATTAAATTAATTACCTATCACATTGAATGAAAAGGGTAATAAATTTAAAAGAGTTAATAAATTATATTGTTAAAAAAATTGTTACGTATACAGAAGGGATAAGGGGAATTAATAAACAGATAGGGAACATTAATAAATTGGATAAGGGGCATTAACTATGTGGATAAGGGAATGAATGTAGGGATAAGGAGGAGAAAGGGAAGTGAAGGAGGGATATGAGAGGAGGAGGTTACGAAGGAAGGGGATCATTCTACGGGAGATTTTTATTTTTTGGGGGCTCTCTTGGATTTGCAGAGAGGAGAGTTGAGTTCTGGAGTCGGAAGGATTAGTTTAGGGAGCACCGGTTTGCTGGGGGTTTTGGGCACGGGGCCCAGGATAACCATATGGTATCCTAGAGCTAGGTAGTTGTCCTAGTTGGCAGGATGGAAACTCGGTTTTGGGAAGACTTGGTCCATGGATTCAAGTTGGGCAAGGCAGTAGCAGGAAGGTCAACAAGACAAGCGGAAAATGGAGGGTTAGCATCAGACCCAGATATTTTAAATTACGTATTTGTTTATTCTGTTATAAATTTTATTATTTGTTGATCAATTTACATGCGTATGAGCTAAATTAAAAGGAATTATTGAGTTACTGAAATCAAGTAGCAGTTACTGTTTTGTTTGTAAAATTAATTGATGTTAAATTTATTCGGCCACTACATTTAATGCCATTTTCCTGTGCTATCTGACAGGCTTTTAATAGCCCTAGGATTTCATCCTGATTATTGGTTCTTTGACCTAGTCCCCTGCTGATGATATCTTTCCTTTGTCCATTAGAGGAGTAAATCACTCCACCTACCCCTGATTTCCCCGGGTTTCCTTTGGAGGTGCTTTGGGGGCATGCAATGATTTTTTTCTTTTCCTCAGGTATGACAACTCCTAACCAATTCTTTTCTTCAGGAAGGAGTGTGTTTTCATCCTTGAACAGGTGGTGATTCATAGATTCTCGGAGTAGTTCTTTTCCTTTATTGGCCACCGTCAAGGGGGAATGGGGGATGCTATTGAATATCTGGTCATTTCTTGCCTGCCATATTTTCCAACATAAATATTTATGTCGGGCCCTGTCTTACTTGTGCCACATATCAATGGTTTATCCTTCTTAACTCTCTGATTTTTTATACTAATATTTTCCCATAGGGTGAATATTTCAGCTATCAAATCGTATACCTGTCGAGTTCTAAATCCCAATTGAAAATCACTATCAAAAGCTCTAAATATATCACTTCCTTTGTGTTTTTTTTCTTTTTTATTTTCATCATCAAGTGGGAATCCTATTTCCATACAACAGAGCTTCTGAAACTTGGCATCAACATTTGATCTCTCCCCATGACGTATTTCAAAAAACTCATTATGGATAAATCTCACCCTTTGTATGAAAATCATAGGCATTCTGTACTCATTTTCTGTGTTATGATCCGATGCTAGTAAATTTTCTTATGAATATGTTTAACCGACATAAATTATGCATTTTACTGTCTCAAAAATAGGATTATTGGAATATTCTTGCATCAATTCTCTTCTAGCCTTTGTAGAATGATTTCCTTCGATCACATAATATTTGTAGTCAATTTTTTTTTATCTATCAAATTATTCCCTCATAGGAACTTCCATTGGGTCAACAAGAACTAGGTAGTCAACCACATGTGGATATGTATTGTACCTAATCAATGCTTTCAAATTGTGAATATGCATGTGATGCAGTTTTCTAATTTGATATTTTTCTTGCCCTTCTGTTTGTTTATAAAGTTGTTTCACATTCAACTGAAATGTGTGGTCATCATCAACTAAGTTCGTCATCCTCATTCTATTTAGAATGAAATTTTGCGTTGTTTTCATAATACCATCGTTTAGATCAACACCTGGTGTTATTATTTCTATGCTACATTTAGGACTTTCACTATAATACTCTGAGCTAACGATGGCTTCTTAAACATTATCAACATTGTTTTTCTTCCTTTTATGATTTAAATGTGTTTCATCTAAATCAATGATTTCTTCATAATCAATTGGAATACACTCATCATCAACCATCACTCTTTTGCATTTATCTTGTTTATTCTTTTTGCAAGGAGTGATAACCTCATTGGGACCAATCTCAACAAAATATTCATTTAGGGTGTGGGGGGGTTTTCCCCCCACAACTATCACTAGGGGTGTCCAGGGGGGGCAGTGACAATTTGTGTATTCCCCGCTGGTGGGGGATTCAGTGGAAGCGCCCCCAAAGTGAAATATTGGGAAAAAATTCCTTGTAAAATATTGTAATTTCATAGTCAATCTAGATCATTCATTATAAGGTCGCAAATCTGATGGTAGAAGTTATTTTTAGGGTTTTTTCCCCTAGAATGAAATCCTCTCTTATGAGAGAATTGTATTGTGACTTTGTATCATTCCCAATAATATATTCTGAGAGAGGAGACTATGAGAGAAAGAAGAGGAAGTTACAAAATTTGAGTTGTAGTTTGTATCCCTTCATTTTGTTGGATAATAATAGGACCTAACAATTTATGAGGTGGACATACCTCACACTAGGTGAACCACATACATATGTGTCTCTATTGTATTGTGTATATTATGTGTTTTGTTTCCACATGTGTTTTATTTTATTGCTTTGTGATTATGTTTCTCTGACAATTGGTATCAGAGTGAAATGTAACTCACAAGAAAAGAGGGTTCACGGTTCGAGTGGGAGCAATGGAGGAAGATGGGAAGTTTAGGGTCGTGAAATTTAACATGAAAAACTACCAGTTATGGAAGATGAAGATGGAAGATTGTTTATATTAGAAGGTTCTATTCCAACCATTGGGTAGAAAAGAATTTGATGGCCATGAAGGACGAAGAATGGGAGGTTCTTGATAGAAAGGCACTAGAAATGATACAGTTGAGCCTGACAACATCAATAACTTTCAATATTTCAAAAGAAAAGACAACAAAGGAACTGATGGATGCATTGACTAAATTATATTAAAAACCCTCGACATCCAATAAGGTATTTCTAATGAAGAGATTACTTAATATGAAGATGTCAAAAGGTGGGTCTGTTGTAGATCATTTAAATGAATTTAATATGGTTAATAATCAACTATGTTCTCTAAAACTAGATTTTGATGATGAGGTCAAGGCTCTTCTAATATTGTTCTCATTGCCAGAAAGATGGAATAACTTGGTCATGGTTGTAAGCAACTTTGTCTTTGGTTCAAACACTCTAAAATTTGGTGATGTTGTTGGTGTTATCCTTAGCAAGGAAATAGGACAAAAAAACATAGGTGAGACATCACGTAATGTGTTAAACATGGAAAACAGGGGAAGACAAAAGGATAGAGGAAAGGGATCAGGGAATCATGAGAATTCTAGGAAGGGAAGATCCAAATCTAGACTGGGAAAGATAGAGGGATGGAATTGTGGGAAGAAAGGACATTTAAAGAAATATTGCAGAGCTCCAAAGAAAAAAACATAGTTACCAACTTAACGAGAACTCTATATTGTTCTCGTTTTTGGGGGGGGTCCAATTTTTACCCTGTTTTTAAAAATGGTGCTACTGGTAGCACCCCCCCTCTGTTTTTAGGTAATTTTTAGATATTTTAAATTTTTCGATCCACAATGTTTCCACATTATATTTTGTTTAATGCTTATTTTTCATCTATTTTCAAAATTTTCATTTTTTTTTTATTCAACGGTGTTTTTAGTCATTTTTTTCATGTTTATTTGAATCTTAAAAATAATTTTTACCATTTACTTTTTTGAAGTTACGATTTTTCATACAATTTTTTCTCCTTAATTAATTTATTGTTCCATACTTTTTAAATATAGTGAAAAACACCATTTTTAACACATTGTTTACCTTTAGTTCAATACATTGAAAAAAATTGTAGTTAAATAACACTATTTTTGAGTATTTAGCAAAAAAAATACACATTTTAAAGCCATATATAATTAAAATAACCTATACATTTTGGTACATATTCCTTAAAATAACATGTCAAATAAAGCATTTTTATGGATATAATTGAACAAAAAGAGTCAAAATTTTATAAAAAATTATCATTTTCTTTCATATTTCTATACATTTGAGATAAAAAATGACAACATCTAATAAAAGTTTCCAATGTGTTATCACTTGATATGTACTGAAGGACACCATTGGTTTTTGTCGGCCAAACAAGTGTCCAAAGGGTCTTATACATTCATCCAACCACCTAGTGTCTTGTCAATTCATAAATCAGATGTGCTGCAGACTCTCCTGGAAGTTCGTAGCACTCCAAATAGGGCATGTGTTGAATATTTTATGATTATGATTTCTAAAGGGTATCTAATGGTGTTTTCTAAGATTTCAGTTCCATTATATCATCATACATATCTCAAGGTTCACCATTGTGGTTTTTCATTACCACTTATGAAAAGCGTTGCAAACCGGCACTCCAAACTTTCTGAACTGATCAATAGTGTAAGTTTTAAGGTGCTGACAAGATGGAGATTTTGCACCAAGAAGTGTGATTTGATGCCAGTTCTTCTGATGTAAAACTCTGCTACAAACCCATCTGTTGCAAATCGAACTAGTGTTGCAAATTATTTTTTTTGCACAGTTTCTTTGAAATATCGATATTCAAGACTTGTTTCAACCTTGTCATCATCATTTCATCCATGATTCCAGCTTCAAGTTACTTCATAACCTCTGCAAATATTTTTCTAGTATAAACATTACTTCCAACAAAACCTTAAGAAATATTTTTTTCTTATGATGCTTTAATTTGTCGTTATTGTTTCCCATGGAGGAAATTATTCTTATTTCATGTTTTGGAATTAGTTGTAGTTGTCACAGTGAAAAAATGAAACCTACAGAAAGTTCACAACGCATCTTGTTGAAGGTGTTGGGAACTAATTAAAACTAGAAAAGTTTGCAACACACTCTTATTTTCATAATATCTCAAAGAATACAAACTAGGTTTTTCCCAAAATTGGTGTGGAGAAGAAACATAACCTTTTTGACTTGCTGACCCAAATTCAGCCTAAACCGGTTCATCGTTTGGGAGAAATGTTGAAAAATCCACCTACAGGAAAGTTCGCAGTGCCACTGTCAGGCGCTGCAAACTCATTTCCCGTAGAAGATTCTTATAAATATGTTATCATAAATCCAAAATGGTGACGTGGGTTTTTCTTAAATTTGTTTTGGAGGAGCATGATAACTTTGTTGTCTTTCAGACCAAAATTCATCCTAGCCTAGATTGGAATTTAAGATATAAAATTAAAACACCAATGCACTACAAACTGATGCTCCAAACTCTCTGTTTTGCATAGCTTTTGGATATTCACCTTGTTTGGAGGTTGTCGCCTATAAAGGAGGGTTCAAATGACTTATCAAAGATAATTTAGATGTTAAATGACACCTTCACCTAATATGTATCTCCATTAAAACATCATGCAGTGAGTTGGAAACAAATTTATTAATGAATTCCAACAACTTCCTAAAAAAATAGCAATTTGTTGGATCCATGTCTCTTTGACTATTTCCGCCTATCTCCAAGGCCTAGAATCGAATGGAAGAGATGGGTTTCGACATACTAAGCATATTTTGTATGTTATTTTCTATTTAATGGGTGAGAGGTATCAAGAGAGGGGTTCAAGTGATTCTAGATAAGGGAACTTATACTATGTTTGTCAGCCATCTGTGAAAAGTTTCCATGACTGTATATATCAAATTCAAGAATATTGGTTAATCAAAGATCAGTCTCTTTTCTTATTACCATATTATGTATTCAATATTTATTTGATTTGGATTGTTGGTGAATTATTCATATCCATTACTTGTTCAAATATTTCAATAAATGATTTGTTGTTATCTACCGGTGCAAGTGTTATTAGAGCTTTATTTATTATTATTTAGGTGGTTCCTTTTGATGATAATTTATGCTATATGTGTCTCAAAATTTTCTGTTGTGATCTGATACATGTATTATATGTTTATTTAGTCTTCCATATTTCATCTATCTTTCAAAAACAATGATATGAATTTATTCAATCCTTTCTTGTTGGTATATACCTTGTGGATATTTTGTGCCGATATTTAAATATAATTCCTTGAATATTTGTTGCACTTGAGTTTAACTTCTACAAAACGTTTACCAAATTATGGAATCTATTGATGGGTATTAGGTTTGGTATTTAACAGTCTAAGATAAACTCCTAGTGCTAACATTTTGGTGCCATTGCAGGGGATCTAAGACACGAAGATATTTTCTTGGGTTGTACGACAAAGACTATGACCAACACTTGATGGTGAACAAGTGTTGGTGACAAAATAGGCTGCAATTTTTCACCATGGAAACTCCACACATTTGAAGAACTTGCTGGTGATTCAAATAAGTCACAAGACTGAACTGAAGAATGATCTCAGATAGAAAAAGATGAAAGGAATACACAGGTAGTCTAGGTATCAAGTCATAAGTTTCTTTCAGGAATTTATTTTATTTTTCCTTAGTTTTTTCCTTTACTTTCCTTCACATGTGAGAAGAATTATCCTTTCTTTTGTCTATTTGAATGACCATAATCCTACTATTATATATCCCTCTTTGGAGAAGGACAATCTACAGTCTTCTTGCATTGTAGATGTTGATCCCATCCATTTAGGTGAAACCCATGAGGAAGATGAAGTACATATATCCATATCCCCTGAACCTGATTATTCTTGTCATCCTATAGATTATAGAACCGATTTAGTACCTTCTACCATTTCTACGGAAACTTGCAATCAACATGTTGAATCTCACTTTCATTTCACTAAAGTTCACTCAAGAATTAGAGAGAAAAATTTTAAAACCTTAATGTTGTCAACTTCTCTTCATCCTTACCCTCGCAAGTTTTTAGAATATCTGCCTCTTTTTATTGGGGAAGGACATATCACATCTGAGAAGTATTTGAGAAATTTTCAAAATTTCATTGACAATTTGGAAATCATGCATGAGGATGTTGTCATGAGTTTATTTTCAAAATCTTTGGATGGGGATGCCTCTTTGTGGTTTAAAAATATGGAGGTTGGTTCTATTGATTCATGGGCTGAGTTATATTGTGCATTTTTAAGATATTGAGGAGAGAAAAAATTCTTTGACCAATACTTAACCAAGTTTCATGCTTCAAGGACAGAGAAGGATGAATTTATCACTATATTCGATAGGATGTTATATATTTTTATTTGTAGTATTCCTTTGGAGATTCGACCTTATGAAATTGCTGCCATGATGTACTATTCAGAACCTTAATATCCTGATGTTGTCCTTTTTATGAGAGAAAGGAAATCTTCATCATTAGCACTGTTGTTTAAAGATTTTGAATAAATTGACAAGAACTTCTAGGCTTGTGATAAACTTTGAGATCAAGTTTGTGATGCACGATCGCATTCCGAAGAAGAGGAAGATAATTATGAACAAAAAATAAATTTGGGACAATCTTCTACATCATTTTTAGATCTTTTTGTTGATAGGTGTTATCGCACAGTTTGTAGCTAGGTGAAAAGGGCATAAGATGGAGGGAAAACTGGCATAACAGGAACCTACCCCCACCCAATGT
This sequence comes from Picea engelmannii, assembly GCA_009831015.1. Taxonomy (NCBI): domain Eukaryota; kingdom Viridiplantae; phylum Streptophyta; class Pinopsida; order Pinales; family Pinaceae; genus Picea; species Picea engelmannii. The sequence goes on along the minus strand of ML778662.1, from coordinate 1,066,756 downwards.
CACCACAATGGGGAGGTTTTTTCTCTTTAGGGAGGTTAGGCCTAGTGGATATGTCCCTAGTAACCTGGAGTTTTGAAGAGGCTAAGGTTTAAAGGTCAAAGTAAGGATCCCTCTTCACAGGTCACCACCTAGAACAAACAGTCCAGCTAAACAGCCAATAATGAAGTGTAGGTCAAATGAGAACACCTGTCTAGAACAAAGCAACATCAAACTAATACATGCTATAATTCAATGGGTTAGTACTTCATGTAACTATCTGATATCAATATATAACCAATTGCAACAATAAATATTAACGAAGTCAATGTTTGTTAATATAGCAATGAAATAATACTACTTCACCAATAAATATGAAGATGATGTGGCAATCAATGTATCAAATCAACCATTATTCAATAAATTCATCAAACCATCATCTAATTGCTCAATATATAAAGAATGTTGTGTCAAGATGAAATAACTAAGTGTGATGTCAACTTTTTAGGGTTAGTAGTTTGTTAGGGTTTCAATTTATAAAAGTTTTGAGAGTTTTTTTTATCACTTTCACTTCAACGTTGGAGTCCTGAGATTAGTGCCTAAGGGTAAATGAAGTCAAAATGAGGGAGGATGAAAAGGTTGAGGGAAAAAGATTAGGACTAGAGGGAAGGGTTTTGAAGTGCTACTATGGCAGGGCCTCAGAAGCAAAACCCTAGGGGAAAGAGGCTCACTCTGGTGTTGCTAAAGCAAGGCCTCATGCTCTTTCCTCCTTCCTTAGGTTTAACTTGGAAAAATGGCTTGCATAAAAGATAAATCAAGACATGAGAGTGTGATGAGGGAGGGTGTTGCTAAAGAAAGGCCCTATCACCAAACCCTAGAAGCAGGAAGACCCTAGGTGTAGATAACCTAGGCCTGGGACGTCTCCTCCTTCTTGAATTTTAAAGGGTACGACTAGCTTAGGGGAAGAGATAAATGAGAGTGTAGCTATGGCTAGGCTCTTCCTTTCTCCTTAAATGGCTGAAACTTTCTCTTTTAGGGGACATGAGATAATGACCTACTTGTGTGTTTATCCCCTGGAGTTTTAAAAGCAACAAAGTTATAAATAAATGCAAGAATATAAGACTACAACCATTCAATTAAGAATTTTTGCATAAAAAACAATTCCATATCACCATGAAATAGCATTGCAAACCCTAGTTGTAAACCTTCCTTCAAGAGAAATGCCAAAAATGCCAAGAAAAGCCTTCCTTCAACAAGTGCGCCTCACTCCAAGAGAACAAATACCCAACTAGGGTGCAAAAAATCAGATCTCACTAGGAGAGTGAGTGATCTGTTCTTGTCAAAATGAGGATAAAACTCCTCAACATATAATGTATCAATGACCTTTAATTAATTAAGGTCATTAAAAATAGCCGACAAGGCTACAAACCAGAATCATACTATTTTTACACTAAATTATCAAATAGAAAACCTAACTGAGCAAAAGAAAGACGTCAAGCCCTACTGAGGGAGACGTTAGCCCCTTTAGGGAAAATGTAGCACCAAATGAAAAAACGTTGATCCTCTTTGGGCCTCCCAATCATGCCACGCGTGCCAGCTGCCCCATCAAATTGTCACATGCTCAAGGCGATGTCAATGGCTCCTAGGTGACCTCTTGGGCCATCCAAGGGAAACTTTCCACTGGAAGTGTGTTGACCCCTGATGGCAACAAGGCCCGAACCCTCACGGTTCCACCCTGCTCTCACCAGGACCTCCTTCGTCTATGGCCCGAAGAGTCTAATCTCTTCCAACTCCCCTCCGGAGTTCACTACCCACAGTTCTCCTCAGCGATCCCTCTTTCAGAAATCGGGAGATTGCGACTCGGGAATTCGCGGTTCACGTGAACACGGTTCACCTACAGCTCCAAACCCCGAACCCCGATAGTCAACAGTCAACGTCCTCGGATATCGGAGATTTCCTTATCGGGGAATCGGCACATGAAATGTCATGATTCACTTACACTATGAATCCCCGAACCCCAAACTCTGATATGCCGATATGCGATGGCATGTGTGGATTCGACACCTCCACCTCTTCCTTCTATCGGCACTTTGATCCCCAATATGCCTATGTGCTTCCACCTGTACTCCACTAGCAACTGTGGTCCCACATGCCACGTCACTTCAGGATTTCGCTGATTGCAAATCCGCGATACAAGTGTTCCCTGAGGTTGAAAACCCCAAATGCCGATCCTGCGATGCTCCGGATTCCTCGGAATCTTGCGCCACGTGTCCCCCTGATGATCGACGGCTCCTGTTAACTCGAAAAATCACTACTCGCAATTTCGACGTGCATGCAACTCTTGCATCGCCAAGTGTCGAATGCTGAAATCCCGATATGATGGGATCTCTTGACACGCGTCCCCCTGGAAATCAACGGCTCCCGTAATTTTGGGAAATCGCTACTCGCGATTTCAACAAGCATGAACCTCTTGCCTCGTCAAATGTCGAAGCCCGATATGCCGATATCCGATGGCCGGTTCCCTCCTGCGCCTTTGGGCTAACTCCTGCGCAACTTCTCCATGATCCGACGGTCAGCGGGATTTTGCGATCCTCCGACGCGAATCCTGTCCGTTGATCCACCTCCTTGGAGAATTCTTCCGCTCCAAAGCTTCTCTCGGTTTGAGCTCCTTCTGGGTCTATTCCCAAAGTCTTCACCACGGAACTATCCCTCCTGAGCTTTCCCCTTGAATCCTCAAAGGATTCAATTTTGACCTCTGCACTCTCCTTGCAGAGTCCTTGCACACAAGCGCTATCTGTCCTGGCCTCTCCTGTAGCTTCGACCTCTACAGAAGCTCGATTCTTCTTCTCTTTCTCCCGCAGATGGAGAATATGGATGCCTCCTGCTATCCTTTTGCTCAAGCGCCTCCTCGCTGAGTCTTTTGGGTATTCAATAACCCAATGAAAGCTCCCTCAGTGTATGCTTCCTTCAGATAATAGAACTCACAGAGTTCTTCCTCCTGGCTATCTGCGCACTCTCTCAATGCCCTTCCGGCGGAGTATCTTTGGCACGGAACACCCAACAATTTCACTATCTCTGTGCACTCACGTACTTCGCTCGACGTCCTCCAGACGGAGCTCCTCAGAATCCTCAACAGAATTCTGGTCTTCTCGAACTCACAGCAGAGTTCCTTACACACACTCAATACCCTCTTGGTAGAGTTTCTACAGAACTCCTCAGAGGTTCTGTTTACAACAGTGTCTCAGCTACACTGCTTTGACTATTGAGGTGTTCAACAACCCCAAAGTCCTCCTTCTGTATGAGTTGTTGACTTCAACGTTTGTGCTCTCAACACATCTTTGTCTGACTCCTCCGAGTTCAGAAGCGCATCCCTAGTGCACTAGTATTCAGAGTCTCAACACTCTGTCACGCCCTCATGGTATGAAACCTCAAAGACCTCTCAAACCTGAAATCAAACCAACCCCCTGCAAATACATGATAACAATACACAATTGCAGCATATAATGAACACACACATACAGACATGCATATAATGACAGACTGGTGCAGGAAAAACTGCTCTGTATTAATAATGGAAAATGCCTGTATATTTTACAAGGTGTTCCCAAGCTCTCCTCGGCTCTACATGCATTACAGGTTCCTGTCGACTACTCAAAATGAGATCTCCCTATCTCTTTTACCTTGAGGTGCTCTTAGCGCTTCCCTCCAGGATTTACCTACCCTAATTAATTTACAATCAATTACAATAAATGGGCTGTCTAGTCTGCTATCCAGAACTAGATCTCAGCCAGATCTACCATAAAGGTCGATCCTAAACACCACCTGTATAAGCACGACTTCCTATGGCTCACCAACCTAAACCATTTAATTACATTCAATACAAATATAAATGAGGCTGCGCCTCCCTTCATCCTTTGAATGCGTGCACTCTGATGTGGCTGGCTGGCTAGCTGCATGGAGAGATGCTCCTGCATCAACCCCCCTAGGCAAATCTCAAACAAAGTTTGCCTGATGAAACGTCCTCTTCTTCTCTGGTGAAAAACCTCAATCAAACATTGTCTCGTCTCTGCCCCTCTAACGGGGTCTCAGCAACCATCTGAAGGGATCTTCAGCCCCATGGAGGTCTAAATTGATCATCTCCCCATGTGTATCGGTCCAAATGGTACTTGTCCGTCGGGCATGGTCCTGCACATCAAAAACTACGCGCTCCATGGGCTCATTAGTCACAGGGATCATAGCAATGTCAATCACATTTCATCATTAATATTATCAAACATATGCATAAAAACCCTGATATATCATTCAATAGCTACAAGACATTACAAAAACCTACAATACAAGGTCGAGGAAAAGCACAAGGTACCCTATTGAACTAGTATCCATAACGAAAGGAAAGTTTCCGAGAGGTTTCATCCAATCCATGTAAATGAGGTGATGCGACTAAGGGATGTCTAGACATACGGGTAGAGTGAGAGCCAGGGGTGCATGATATTACCTGTGGGTGCCTTCGTAGAAGGCGAGCTGTACCCATCATGGATGCAAATTTTTCCAAGCCCTTTCTTTCCTTTATTCTTTTCTTTATTTGATTTTTCTTCTTCTTTTTATTTTATTCAAGGACTAACCAGAGGAAACTGCCTTGGCATGGTGACCAGAGCTGACAATGTTACCCACAAGTACTTTCATAAAGATGATAAGGTTGGCTCGTGATGAGACCCCGTTTCCCTTGGCCATGCAACGAAAGGTCACTGCCCTGGCATGGTAACCAGATGATGGCAATGTCATGTTGTTAGGTACCCATGAACATAATAGGTCGGCTCGTGATGAGACCCCCTATCCTCTTGACTAGTTCTTGTTTGTTATTTTTTTGGGTCCCCCTTGTTTCTTGCTGAGAGGCTTTTTATTGCCTTCTTGAGGATTCCTGGGTGAAGCATATCAAGGTTCTATTTCTAGGATTTTATATTTTACTAGCTGCTTTTACCTTCTAGGCCTTTAGCCCCTTATTCCCACGAGGTAAGGTGCAACCCTACAAGCAGGTCAATCCAATGTCCGGAAAAGGGGAATGGGATAGATGATTGGGAGATACAATGGAAAAGTGGTGGTATCATGGGAGTGGACGATGGATCTTCAGAAACCCCCCAGTGGAAAACCAAATGCTATGGATACAGGCTTGCTAGGGCACCCAATCAATCTCCCCAAACATGATCATGTGGGATAATGTAAGATCCAAGTAGTACTCAGAGATAAAAAGAATTAGATGCATACATTTAAAGGTTATAATGATCAAAAGTGACACATACCATGATACCTAGATCAATTAACTCATGGAGCAAGAGCCTTCTCTGATACAAGACCAAGCCAAAGGTGATGGATGCTACTACTACTGACAAGACGAGTTTGATGAAAGAAGAAAAGGATGGGCCCTCCAGGGCCATGCTCAGGTCAATCTTGCTCTCGGTACTCCATGTCTAAGACCTATGGGCATTGAGACATGATCTCTTGGTTATCCCTAAAAATCAGGGATAAAAATAGGTAAATAGACTATGATTGTAGTCATTATTTAAATCATCTTAACAATTTTGTACATGATGATTATATACTTTCAGTTGATCATAGTAGAAATTTTTTAACTCCTACCATGCGGTTACTATGTGATCATTCTGTTGAACAAGAAGTTTTTTCTCCAAAGAATCATACATTTTATATTGAAAATCAATAGCCCTTGTTTGGTTATGGTGACATCCAGGATTATATGTTTTCAAAATTTGGTCAGGGGTTTTTATTACATAATCAAATGAATTTTGTTTCCCCTGATTGTAATGAAATGAATTATGCCCAAGAGTTGTTGTTAAAAGAACGGGGAGGTCACATTTTTCTCAGCAAAAGAGAATTCATGCAGTGGAATCCATCTCTTCTGGATCAATAGGTTTTTGATATTTGTTTTGAAGACCTAGTAGAAATTGTGTTGGAGTACTATTTTTCAAAATTTTTGATGTTTTCAAAATTTATCATACAACCAACATTTAAAAGTAAGTATGACTTTCAAAATAATTTTCTATGGTTGTTGATATGTCTCTGCTATTATTTATTTACCAGTTGCAGAGATGAGACTATATCAACCATGAAGCTACTTTCATGGTTTCCATGGAAATTTTCTTTTACTTGAGCATCTTGGAGAACTCGTTAGAGTAGTCTTATGTATATAAATAAGCTCAAACCATGAGCATGTGGTTTTCAGTAGCTCAACAATAATGACTCCATATCCCAAGGATAAAGGAAACTAGAACTGCAGAGGTTCTTGGAGCCTCACATACAGGTCTCCATCCTCTATGGATCCAATGTTATCACACGATATGTACTTAAGGACAACATTGGTTTTTTTCAGCCAAACAAGTGTCCAAAGGGTATTAGACATTCATCCAACCACCTAGTCTCTTGTCAATTCATAAATCAGATGCACTACAGTCTCTCCTAGAATTTCAAAACACTCCAAATAGGGAATGTGTCTGATATTTTATGATTATGATTTCTAAAGGGTATATAATGGTGTTTCTAACATTTCAGTTCCATTGTATCATCATACATCTCTCGGGGTTCACCATTGTGTATTTTCATTACCACTTGTGAAAAGAGCTGCAAACTGGTGCTGCAAAATTTTTGAATGGGTCAATAGTGGAAGTTTTAAGGTGATGACAAGATGGATGTTTTTCACCAAGGAGTGGGATTTGATTCCAGGTCTTCTGATTTAAAACTATGCTACAAACCCATCTGCTACAAATCAAACTAGTGCTACAAAATCTCTGTTTTGCACAGTTGCTTTGAAATATGGCTATTCATGACTTATTTCAACCTTGTCATCATAATTTCATCCATGATTCCATCTTCAAGTTACTTCATAGCCTCTGCAATTATTGTTCTACTATAAACTTTACCTCCAACAAAACCTTAAGAATTGTTTTTGTCTTATGATGCTTATAATTGTGGTTATTGTTCCTCTTGGAGGACATTATTCTTGGATTAGAGTTGTAGGAGATGTAGGCAATGATTTAGAAGCTTCTTGCATTTTTTGGCATAAGTTTCAGTCATCACAGGGAAAAAATGACACCTACAGAAAGTCTGCAGCGCATCTTGTTGAAGGCACTGTGAACTAATTAAAATTGGAAAAGTTTGCAACGAACTCTTGCTTTCATAATATATAGAAGAATAGAAATTGGGGTTTTCCCAAAATTGGTGTGGGGAAGAAACGTAGCCTTGTTGACTTGATGAATAAACTTCAGTCGAACCCAATTCAATGTTTGGGAGAAATGTTGAAAACACCACCTACAAGAATGTTTGTAGCGTCACTGTCAAGCGTTGCAAACTTATTTCTTGTAGCAGATTATTCTAAATATTTTATCATAAATCCAAAATGGTGATGTGGGTTTTTTTGAATTTTGTTTTGGAGGAGAATGATAGCCTTGTTGACTTTCTAACCAAAATTCAGCCTGACCCAGTTTGGAATTTGATTGATAAAATTAAAACACTAGTGCACTGCAAATTGGTGTTGCAAACTCTTTGTTTTTCATAGTTTTTGGATATTCGCCTTGTTTGGATGTTTCCACCTGTCAAGGAGGGTTCAAATGACTTATTAGAGATCAGTTATATTCTAAAGGACACCTGCACCTAATATTTAACTCCATTAAAACCTCATGTGGTGAGTTGGAAACAAATTTATTAATGAATTCCAATAACTTCCTAAAAATTGGTAATTTGTTGGATCCTTGTCTCTTTTACTGTTTCCACCTATCTCCAAGGTCTAGAATCCAATGGAAGAGATGTGTTTAAACCTCCTAAGAATATCTTGTATGCTATTTTCTATTTAATGGGTGAGACAAATCAAGAGAGGCGTTCAAGTTATTCTAGATAGGGGAACTTATACTATTTTTTGCAGCCAACTATGAAAAGTTACCATGACTGTATGTATCAGATTCGAGACTCTTGGTTAATAAAAGATCATTCTCTTTTCTTATTACGATATTAAGTACTCAATATTTCTTTGATGTGGATTTTTGGTGAATGATTCATCTTCATTACTTGTTCAAATGATGTAGTAAATGATTTGTTGTTATCCACTGGTGCAAGTGTTATCATAGATCTATTTCTCATTATTTAGGAGGTTCCTTTTGATGAGAATTTATTCTATATGTGTCTCAGAATTGTCTTTTGTGATCTGATGCATGTATAACATGTTTATTTAGTATTCCATATTTCATTTATGTTTCAAAAAAAATGATATGAATTTATTCAAGCCTTTCTTGTTGGTATATACCTTGTGGATATTTTGTGTGTATATTTAAATATAATTCCCTGAATTTTGTTGACCTTGAGTTTAACTTATACAATTTTTTTTCCAAATCATGGAATCTATTGATGGGTATTAGGCTTTCTCTTTAGCAGTCTAAGAGAAACTCATAGTGCTAACACAATGTATAGTGATTCACATACAAATAAAATGAAAACAAAAAACAATAAAAGAATTCATCACAAAACAACAATAGATACATCTTTATTCTTATTTTAAAATCTGAAAGTCAAAACATTACAGTTATAGCTCATAATAAATTTGCAAAATTGAGCATCGTCTTCAAAAGAATCTTAAAACTAATCAAAAATATCATATATCCCAAATTCATCATTCTTAACAGACACATTATCATCTTCTTCAGTGTCATTTTGTGCTTCCTATAAATGTGTTGAACCTACACATAACAGATATATATAGAAAATACTACACACATTTGTAGAGAGAAATTGAGAAAGAAGAAGAAGGAGAGAAAGAATGGAAGAATTCTCATTAACCATGTGAATAATGAATAATTTACACATGATATAATCTGTATGACTCAATGAATGTGCACTGGAGGAGAACCAATGCACCATAGTGGTGGTATAGAGTGATCTTGACACACACCAACAGTTACAAGAGCGAACTTCCACCTAGTATAGTCTCTCAGGAAGTTACGTGAGTGAACTGCCACCTAGTTGAGTTAACTAGTCAACCAGTCTTCAGTTAACTGACTAAACATAGTGTAGTGAGGAGTAGATCAAGGAATCAAGGGTACTGCACCAGTCTAGTGATGATCCCAATTCAAGTGTGCATTAGCATGTTGATGATCCCAATGTTGCATGGTGATAAAACCAATGCAACATTTAGACTCAACTGAACTAGTCAAACTAAAGTGTCAACTGAAGAGAATATTCTCTAGGTGGAATATTCACTCCTTAAAAATAGGAGACTGGATAAATGACTAATAATAACTAATAAACAAGGAAACAACTTAGGAAAAATAAATCCTAGTTGTGTGTGAAGTAACTCCAACACCCCCTCTGAACATCACTATGGTGAAAATAAAGAATGGGTCCTAACAACAAGGCCATGTTAGGTACCCAAATACAAAATATACACTAAAATAAAGTGAGGAAAGAGGGAAAAACCCCCCCTCAAGGTACAATATGTGTAAAAATAAGAACTACAGTTTCTAGGCAGCTGTGTCCTTCACTCCAAGACGACTTCGTAGAGAATGGAACATATGCTTAGTGAAGGTCTTGGTGAATATGTCTATTGTCTATTCTTTTGAAGGAAAACAATGTAGGTCGATGATCCCCTCATGTAATAAGTCCTAGATTTAATGCATGTGGATCTCGATGTGCTTCATCTGTTGCCTCTGAAATGGATATATGTAGAATTTCAGAGTGCTCTGGCTGTCACACCATATGACGATCAACCGATGAAACTGAATGCCCAACTCAGTGAGAAAATGTTGTAGCCACATAGCCTGAATGGTTATGTTAACTACCCCTCTATACTTTGCCTCGGCTGAAGATGGAGAAATGGAAGCTTGCTTCTTGATCAACCAAAAGATAGGCTAAGAACCAAGAATGAGTGACTAACCAGATGTGGACTTGCGATCAATGCTATCGGTAGCTCAGTCAGAATCAATAAACCCAATGAGATATAATGTAGTGTTTGTTGCATAATGAATCCTAACGTTGATGGTGCCCTATACGTATTGAATGATACACTTTGAAACCTTCCAATGTAGCTCATACGGCTCCTGCATGAACCTAGAAACTGCACCAAATGCATAGGAGAGGTTTGGTATGGAGTGTGTGAGATACAACATGCTCCCCACTAACTGTTTGTACAGTGTTTTGTCAACCAATGGAGTCACCTCGCCATCCTCAATTTTAACTCCTGATAGGAAAGGAGTTGGAGCAAACTTGCAGTCTGTCATGTGAAATCTCTCAAGGATATCTCATGGATACTTGTCCTGAGAAAGTTTTATGCCTGATGCATCATGACTGATCTCAAGTCCAACAAAGAAGTGTAGTGAAACCATGTCCATCATCAAAAACCTTTCATGTAGAATACTGTTGACTGCATCAATCGCTAAAGTCGAGCAACCGATGATCAACAAATCATCAACATACACAAATAAGAGTAGAAGTGAATCAACCATCCTGAGCATGTAGACATTCGGGTTTGATTTACACTGTAAAAAGTCTTGTGACAATAGATAGGAGTCCATCTTGGAATACCATGCCCTCAAAGCCTACTTGAGGCCATAAAGGGAGTTCTTCAGTCGACAGACCAAAGATGAGTCCTACATAAATCCCTAGGGCTACTTCATGTAGATCTCTTGAGAGAGATCACCATGAAGAAATTCATTCTTCAACTCCATTTGATGGAATTCCCATCCCTTGGTGGTCACAATGGAAAGTGCCAATCGTATGGAATCCATATTCTCTATTGGAGTGAAAGTATCATCGTAGTCAATACCATGCACCTGATGAAATCCTTTGGCAACAATCTTGGCTTTATATCCACTAATATGTCCATCCGATGCACTCTTGGTCCTGTAGACCCATCTGCATCTGAAAATTTTCCTCCTAGAAGGAAGGGGAACCATATCCCAAGTCTAGTTCTCAAGGAGGTAGTTGTACTCCTCTTGCATGGAAGATTCCTAAAAGGGATTTACAACATCCTCTCCATAAGACTGTGGATCTGAAGACTAAACCAAGAAAATATGTTTAGAGGGAAATGGTTCAGTGGCAGTGAGTGCAACAGGAGGCTCCTTGAAATAAGATCGAGTACTCCTAGTATCAGATGGATAACCAATGGGATCCCCTGCATCCTGAAGAGTAGTTTGTGCTCACTTGGGCCTCTTCTCTGGCTCTGCAACTGCATATGGATGCTCTGACTATACTGAATTTGTATCTGAACCATATGAGTCCTCTAAATCATAACTATCAATTGAATAATAGTCATCATGTGCATGCTCATCATCTCGGACATGTCGAAGAATGAAGGTGTTTGCATGTGACTGTTTAGGTACATGCAAGACACTTTCCTCGAATTGGACACTATGCTCAATGATGATCCGGTCCAAGAAAATATCAATATGCCTATATACCTTCACATCGTTAGGGTATCCAACAAAAATACACTCAATGCTCTGTGGATCAAGTTCCTTCCTCTTTTCAGAGGGAATCCAGGCCCATGCACGTGAACCGAAAATATAAAGTAAGTCACTTCTGGTTTGAGGCCGCTCCAGGCCTCGTAGGGGGTCTTATTCTTGAAAGATCTATGGAGAGATCTGTTTTGGATGTATGTTTCAAAATTAAGTTCTTTGGCCCATAGTCTCCATGGTAGTGACTTTGCATGCAACATGCAAGATGCCATCTCCTTTAGAGATCTATTTTTTTGTTCAATAAATTTTTTTTGCTTCTTAGTATAGGGAACTGTGTGCTACAACTGGATCCCTGCCTCATAGAAAATATTATGGATCTCATGATTCACATACTCTCCCCCATTATCAGTTCAGAGGAATTTGATCTTGTTTTCGGATTGTGTCTCAACCAGGGCTTTGAAATCTTTGAGGTGTTGAAAGACCTTGGATTTTTTCCTAAGAAAGTAGATCCATGAAAAACATGAGAAATCATAAAAAAAAATGAGAACAAAACTCTCTTTGTTGATAGATGGAAGTGGAAAAGTACTCAAAAGGTCACTGCGGATTAGATCTAAAGGCGCTAAGTCTCTTTGAGACTTTCCTTTGTCGAATTTCTCTTGAGGGTGTTTTCTAAGAACACATGTCTGGTAGACCATCAACCAATATTTCCTTGCTGAGTTGTTGCATGTATTTGAAATTAAAATGTGCAAACCTTTTGTGCCATATCCTACTACTTTCATCAACAATAGTAAGTAGTAAAGCATAATAAGGTTCAATGAATTCATAAAATGTATACAATATAGACTGATGATTTACCTCACCAGTAGCAACCCTAGAGTTTCTTTGCATGTCATAGATGTCCACAACATTTGGTGTAAATATGAATTTCTTTCTTGTGCCATATTTCTTCAACTTATAGACGGAGAGAAGGTTGACGAAAATTTTGGGAATGTGCATCACATTATCGAAGCTTCCATTGGTGAGTTCAATCCTTCCTTTTCCGGTGACTTCGACAGAAGATTTACCCCCCATCAGAATAGGAGGACCTTTGCATGCATCCAATGAAGAATATACTTCTTTTGAGGCAGAAATATGGTGTGATTCTTTTGAATATATGATCCAAGCATAGAGAGAGGAGTTGATGGAAATCAAGACATGGCTAGAATTTCCTTTCTTGGGATTCTGATATTCTGGCTTCTTCTTCTTGGCACCCTCAGGGATGCGATCTCCAAAGTTTTTTTATGAAGTATTTGAGACATTAGATCTAGTTTTTTTTGCATGCATGCGGATTCTGGATGGAATCCTTTGTGACAGTACATTCATTTATCCCCTTTTCTCCCCTTTTCCTTTTTGGATCTGGAGGCATCGGTGAAGGGTTTGGTGTACCCTTCTTCAGATGTGCATGAGATTTCCATTTGTATTTATCTTTAGATTTATGATATTTATGGCTGCCATATTGCACAGTGAGTGCATGCACCTTTGGGACTTTATTTTTCCCATGTTGATGAGCTCAGTTTGCTCTTGTGTCATGTATTCGATAAATTCCTCAAGAGAAGGAATCTTCCAGGTGGATCTAGACGAAAATATGATAGAATGGAATGTGGATATGAATACAGATAATTCAGGACCAAGCTTGGAGAGAATGGTGAGAACCATTTGTTTCTCCTCCTTAGATTTATCAAACCCGCAAGCTTTGAGTTGTGACAATAAATCCTTTAATTTTGTAAATAAATATTGGATATTGTCAAAGATTTTTGGATCCAATATGAGAAATTACACCTCCATCATGTGTCCCCTCATATCATCCTGTTTTCCAAATATCCTTTCCAAGGTGGTCTAGGCTTCATTGGGAGTCTTACAGGAAGATATGTAAAAAAGGAGATCAGGAGAAATAAGACTGCAAATTGTTTTGAATGCTTCATCCATTCAATTTAAGTACTTAGATTTTTCTATGGTTGATGTCATTTTTGTATCTATAGTCAAGGTTAACCTATACAATCCCCTAGTTTGGAGATGTATGATTATTTTCTCCTTCCATGCAAAGTAGTTGTAAGGTGTAAGAGTGAATTCTTTTTGGAAATCCATCTTTCCACTGTCTTCAATTTTTGTACCTGCAAAACATTTTGGTCTAGAGTTTTCTTAGCAATATGTCAGTTCTAACACCATGGAAATGTGTTGAAGCTACAAAAAATAGATATATTTAGAAAATACTACAGACATTTGTAGAGATAAATTGAGAAAGAAGAAGGAGAGAAAGAATGAAATAATTCTCATTAACCGTCTGAATAATGAATAATTTACACAATACATACTCTATATGACTCAATGAATGCACACTGGAGGAGAACCAATGGGCGATATTGGTGGTATAGAGTGATCTGGACACACACCAAAAGTTACGGGAGTGAACTTCCACCTAGTCTAGTCTCTCAAGAAGTTAAGAGAGTGAACTGCCACCTAGCTGAGTTAACTAGTCAACCAATATTCAGTTCACTGACTGAACAGAGTGTAGTGAGGAGTACATCAAGGAATCAAGGGTAATGTGCCATTATGGTGATGATTCCAAGGAAAGTGCACATTATCATGGCGATTATCCCAATGTTGCATGGTGATAAAACCAATGCAACATCTAGACTCAACTGAACTAGTCAAACTGAAGTGTCAATTGAAGAGAATATTCTTCAAGTGGAATATTCTCTCCTAAAAAATATGAAACTTGTTAAATGACTAATAATGACTAATAAACAAGGAAAAAACTTAGGAAAAATAAATCCTAGGTGTTTGTGAAGTAACTGCAACACTTATATTGTGTCATTTTGTTCTTCCATTGGCTCTTTGATATTCACAAGTTCTCCAAAGTGATGCTTTCCAATCATTACTCCTAATGGTACTTGAGGTTCCTTTGACAAATTTTCCACCTTTTATTCACTAAAATATCCTTTCCTTAAGCCAAATTTTTTCATTTCATCAAGAAGAGATGGAATAGCATTAATTATTTGTTGAATAAAACTGCACTGCATTGTGTCACTTTCAATGGCTATGATGTTAAATACTTGAACTCGAGAACAAATACAAAACCAAATCTCCTTCATTTGAAAATGTATCTATAATATAATTAATTAATTCTTGTGTTTTTTGATAAATGTTAATCATCTCTCCTTTCAAATATTTTTCCTCATATGTTAGCTTTCTAACCACAACATTGTATACCAATATACTACTAGGAGTCTATCCATCCTTTGCATTGACAATAATAGAATTATAAGAATCATATTTTTTTCCAGGTTGCAAGATGTATACTCTCAAAATCATGTTTAAATGATTCTTTATTGGAGCTATGAATATTATACTTGTGCTTGTAGCATAAATAAGTGAAAATTTAATTAACTTGTGAATTAATAAAATTGTTTTCTAATCTTAATTGCTAAACATACACTTTCAATATCTTACCAAATAAACTGCATGCTTGTCTTTTCTTTCCCCTTGAATCTTGATTGTACTAATCCTTTTTGTGTGTCTGAATGAAATACTAGAAATCTCCAAAATGGTGATGTTGAAACTTCCATAAATCCCATAACCATTTTATTGAAATCTTGGTAAGTATAAGGCTCAATATCATATCCAATGTTTTGTATATTATAACCATGAGGGATATGCACAATAACTGGGGAGTATTTTTTTTTAGGAACAATATTTGCAATTTGTTCACAATCATCTAATATCACTTTATATTGAACATTGTCGAGCCCATTCCAAATGTAGAGATCAAGGGTGTCATCAAGTTGAACATTTTGAACACGTCTCCTTCTTTCTATTTCAAATATGTCTTTTTGAATAAAACTTTTGAAAGCTTCAAGTAATCCATCTGCATTCTTCTTTGGCATATTTAATGAAACAAACAAACATATAGTTATATATCTATAACTATTAAAATATAAATAAATTAACTTACAAATGAATAATATGAATGTAATAAATCAACCTACAATTTGAATGCAACAAAAAATTGTTTCAATATTGCTGAAGGGCTTGAATCTGGATAGTTGAGTTTAACATCATCCCAACTTTCTTCATTCGAAATCTTGAACATTTCCTCTTGTATTATAATATACACCTTGTGACTAAATAAAACACAAATAATTTTATAATAATATATATAACAAAATACTTAGAACATTGATATGTTAAACTGAAAAAATTAATTTTCTTATCCTAACATAAATAAAAATAACTCAACAAACTTATTTTTAAATTCATCACACATTTATTCAATTGAAAATTCTCCCAACCTAGCACGCAATAATATAGTTATGATACGTTTATCATCCTTCAATCCTTGTATTGATATCCAAGGTGTTATAGTCATATCATCTGGAAGATTTTTTATTTCGGGGCCTATCTTTTTTTTTTAACTAAAACATGTATATTTTTTATTATTTAGATATCGGTTGGGCCAAGGCCTAAACAACCATCATTACAATGATTCAGTAGTCCATGTTTTTTAGTCATGGGGTTTTCCTTTTTTATTTCTAAGGTTTGAGATGTTTCCAGATTTAAGGGATAGAAATCCATATAGGTGCTTACTCATTTTTGTTAAATGTGCCTTGGGACAAGAGGCATCCCGTGTTTGACTGTTCGTCTTCTTCAATATTCAATCCTCATAGGATGTGGTAGAAATGCGTGTTGGAGAATTCCTGCAACACATACCTTAGCCTTTGTAGAGTCTTGTTGAGCACTGGGTTGCTGAAATGGTCTTCTGATATTTTTGTTTTTATTAAAATTTTTGAATCCACAAAAACTTGAAATACTTTAATGCCATTTTCCCGTGCTATCTGACAGGATTTTAACAACCCTAGGATTTCATCCTGATTATTGGTTCTCCGACCTAGTCCCGAGCTGATGATATCTTTCCTTTGTCCATCGGAGGAGTAAATCACTCCACCTACCCCTGCTTTCCATGGGTTTCCTTTGGAGGTGCCATTGAAACAAACCGTTGCTTTACCTTGCTTCCTCCACCAATATTGAAATACTGTATTTGTTTCTCTTAAACGCCAACTTAGATTTCTTTGGGGGCATGCAATGATTTTTTTCTTTTCCTCGAGTATGGCAACTCCTAACCAATTCTTTTCTTTAGGAAGGAGAGTGTTTTCATCCTTGAACGGGTGGTGATTCATAGCTTCTAGGAGTAGTTCTTTTCCTTTAATGGCCACTGTCAAGGGGGAATGGGGGATGTTGTTAACTATCTGGTCATTTCTTGCCAAACCATATTTTCCAGCATAAATATTTATGTCGAGACCTGTCTTACTTGTGCCACATATCAATGGTGTATCCTTCTTAACTCTCTGACTTTTTATACTAATATTTTCCCATATGGTCAATATTTCATCTATCAAATCGCATACCTGTCGATTCTAAATCCCAATTGAAAATCATTATCCAAAGCTCTAAATATATCACTTCCTTTGCGATTTTTTTCTTTTTTATTTTCATCATCAAGTGGGAATCCTATTTCCATACAACACTGCTTCTGAAACTTGACATCAAAATTTGATATTTCCCCATGACGTATTTCAGAAAATTCATTATGGAAAAATCTAACCCTTTGTATGAAAATCATAGTCATTCTGTACTCATTTTATGTGTTATGATCCGATGCTAGTAAATTTTCTTCTGAATATGTTTAACCGACATAAATTATGCATTTTGTTGTCTCAAAAATAGGATTATTGGGATATTCTTGCATCAATTCTCTTCTAGCCTTTCCTCCGATCACATAATATTTGTAGTCAAATTTTTTTTATCTATCAAATTATTCCCTCGTAGGAACTTCCATTGGGTCAACAAGAACTAGGTAGTCAACCACATGTTCATATGGATTGTACCTAATCAATGCTTTCAAATTGTGAATATGCAAGTGATGCAGTTTTCTAATTTGATATTTTTCTTGCCCTTCTGTGTGTTTATAAAGTTGTTTCACGTTCAACTGAAATGTGTGGTCATCATCAACTAAGTTCATCATCCTCATTCTATTTAGAATGAAATTTTGCGTTGTTTTCATAATACCATCATTTAGATCAACACCTGGTGTTATTATTTCTATGTTACCTTTAGGACATTCACTATAATACTCTGAGCTAACGATGGCTTCTTCAACATTATCAACATTGTTTTTCTTCCTCTTATGATTTAAATGTGTTTCATCTAAATCAATGATTTCTTCATAATCAATTGGAATACACTCATCATCAACCATCACTCTTTTGCATTTATCTTGTTTGTTCTTTTTGTGAGGAGTGATAACCTCATTGGGACCAATCTCAACAAAATATTCATTTAGAGTTTCCTCATTTTCAAATGTAACCCTTTTAGGATTTCTAGAATGAGGATTTGTATTTCTTCTTTCATGTTCTTCTCTATCTACTCTTCCAGGTTCAACATCCATTACTTTCTATTTCTTTTTCCTTCCTTCATGTGTCTTTTCAATATAAAAAGCATTGATGACATCCATGATATTATTGTCTATAGAGTAAATCCCCACTAACATATGTGAAAGTCGTTCAGCAAAATCCTGTAAAAATAAAATATAACACTTTCATGTTAATTAAAATTAAAAGATTACCATAATACTAAAAATAGTAAATGACACAAAAATAAAAATAAAAAACTTGCATTGCCTTTCTAAATGTCGTCAAAGATGGATGCACATAATTCTGAAAAACATTCATTCTTCTTATAATTGCTCAATTTGAAACAATATCTAAACTGGATATAAGTTCTGCCTTGTTGACAAGTGCATAAAACATATATGTGGCTGGCACCAAACATATATCTCGTAAGAAGCCAAGTGCCTGATATTTTCCTTCCACATGTTCTAATTCAAAAAAATACAAATATATATGACCTCCATTGTTTCCATGCTTGTCTTTAACAAACCAAGAATATTCTATTTTGTTTTCACCTTCCATAGATTTCCACTCTCTAACATTCTTCATTTCCCTTGATAGATCAGGTGTTATGATATCATTTTGTTGCCTAACATTCACGAAGGTTTCAGTTGCGATTTTAGATGCCATTATTGTAGGTCATGATCTAGACATATTCATAGATAATCTCTTTCCTGCCATTTTCCTATAAGATAAACAAATTAAATTAGGCCTTCTACATTATAATAAACAACAAAACAAACATTGAATATAAGAACTAATTTAAATTTTTTTACCCATATTTAAGTTCTTTTGACCCATGGGTTTATTAGGTTTATTCCGGGATCATTCTCGAGACCGTGATTTGGCTACGGGGGACCAAATTCGTGGCCAAGGCGTGGTTGTGCCCACGGCTTGGCCACAGGGCTGGTTGGGCTAGGGAAATAATGACCATCTCCCCATCCCCCCCGCAGCTAAGGCACAGTCCCGGGGGACCGTGACTTGGCCGCAGGGGGCCATCCCCGTGGCCAAGCCATGGGTGTGCCCCAGACCCCCCGCAACTAAGGCATGGTCTCGAGGTGATGCCCGAAACCACCCAATCCCCCAAGACCAAGCTTGGGACATTGCCCAGAAAGCACCATGGGCCAAAACTAAAAATATTTAAGTAAAAAATAATAAAAAAAATAAATTGTTTTACAAAACTATACCTAAATTTGACTTTTGTTACTTTTTTTTTCAAAAAGCATTGAGGATTATGTTAAACTTCTTTTAAAAAAGTCTCAATTTTTTTAAAAAGTTGGAATTTTTCTAGAAAAAATTAGAAAACATCTAAAAATATTTAAGGTTTTTTAATTTTCACATGAAAAAATTATGTGATTCAAAGATGATCCTATAATTGTTGTTTTGATAAATGGTAAGAATTTAAAAAATAACTAACCTTTGAAATGCTAGATTCTCCTAAGATGTCTTCTCGATGTCTGTCTCTTGTAGCTTTCTCCAAATCCTTTAATAAATATTTCCAAAGACATCACACAATGTAAAAAGATAAAACAAGACTGTGTATATATAAAACAAATGATATAAATTTGTGTTAGTATAATGAATGTGGGATAAATGAAAATTAGGTATATTGTCTACATATATACCTAAAATTATATGGATCATCGATATGTTTAATGAATGTGGGATAAATAACTAAACATGAGAAATATTGTATTTAACATGTAAATAACGAAATAAAAGAGTAAAAGTTGTTTTTAATTTTTAAGGGAAAATAATATTGAGAAAAATTTGGGGGGAAATTTTGGAGGGACAAATTTG
>ML778662.1:1026906-1040463 GCA_009831015.1 Picea engelmannii | reverse complement strand
AATAAATAGAGTATTCAACATCAATCACACACATGAAGCACACCGAGACTGATATTTTTGAGGAAACCCATAAAGGGAGAAAACCTCTTCTTCTTGATATGATAAGTTATCTTTATTTTCTGTACATTATTATTCTTATGAGAACCAACTCATTGTGAGGCTACCACCTCTGTTTTGCAAATTGTGACTTGCTGAGAGCACCAACTCTCTCATTTCTCTAGAACCTACTAGAAGGAAGCACCAACTCTCTGAGGGTTCCAACGCCAACTTGATGGAAGCACCAACATCCAATCGCATAGGAACCAACCTGTGTCACAGAGAACAATGGTTCTCCCTTGCACCACCCTACCACCCTACAATGGTACATATACATTATTATATGTCCTTATGCCTTTAGCCACCACTTGTCCTAAGTTTACAAACTTTATCTTACAATCTTTGGAAGTGAACACCACTTCACATCCTCTTTCACACATTTGACTTACACTGAGTAAATTATGTTTCATCCCATTTACAAGAAGAACATCCTAGTATTTTTCATTACCATTACTCAAATTTAAATAGATTTGATCTTATCTCACATGACCAATAGAGGTGAACAGACACTGGCCTTAATGAGCACTTGAGTGCTTATCAATTCAATGGTCATGATTCAATCTCCTAAAATGGATGACTTTCACGAGCTTGACATTTATCCCTTAGAAACTTTTGGATTTGAAACCATTCAAAACTTATGAATCAAATTTCCTGAACAAATCGGACGGTTTACGTTTATTTCGCGGAAACAGATCAATCGTCATATTTGATTTTGACAATTCTTAATATCATGACCAAGACTTAATCAACTATTGATATGGATGACCACCTTTTAATCCGAGTCTTCAGCTATTATACTTACGCTATCCTTCCACTGTATCTTGATCAATGGTTGAGAGTGCACCCGACATCAGATCGACGGTTGAGATCTCCTTCAAGTCTTCGAAATTCGGATATTTCAACTTAGGCTATCCTTCCATTGGAGTAGATCGATGAATGAGAATGATCCTGAAGTGATCTTTCAGATCGGATGACTCGTGTCCACTTCGAGACTTCGAATCTTTTTTCATTTTCTAGTGGTGAAACTCCCGAAGTAATTCTTCTGGAGTGACATAACTTATTGACGTCACGTGTTGAAAAGGCATGAGCCAGTTTCCTCTTGACACATGCCATCATATGGTTATGCCATGTGTACTTGCTAACGTGGTCTTTTGACATGATCTACCATATGTCTTTGTTAACATGATCTGCTGACATAAAACTTCTAACGTGTTCTACCACATGTCCTTGCTAATGTGGTCTGCTGATGTGGTCTGCCACATTTCCATGCTGACATGGTCTGCCACATGTCCTTGCTGACATGGTCTGCTGATGTAGATCTCCCTAATATAACGGTCATCATATGTTCCCCAGATCCAATGGTCCTTATTCATTTTGGATTTCCGGGGTTCGGGTTTTTCAAATCTCAAACTTTCTGGAGCGTAACCTCCTCACATATTTATATCCGAAGTGAATTTTGTTCATCAATAATGATCCTATATTGATGGATCAATCTGTTTGCGATGCAACTCTTCTAGCTTATATTTTCCTTCCACTTAGAATTATTCAACGACTGACAAAAATTCGCATTTCGGGAATTTCAAATCTCAAGCTTTCTAGAGCGTAACATCCTCACATATTTAGATCCGAAGTGAATCTTGTTCATTGATCAGGATCTTAGAGTGATGGCTCGATATTTATGCAATGCATCTCTTCTAGCTTATCCTGTCCTTCCACTTAGAATGATCCGACGACTGACGAGATTTCGAATAATCAAATTCTCAACCCTTTTAGCTTATCCTGTCCTTCCACTAAAATGTGATCTAATGGTCATGAAGACACATGAAGCAGATCAACGGTCGATGATGATTACAGAACCACAACTTGCGAATGATTTAACTCGACACCCAAACTCCACAATTTGAATTTGTGCATTGTTGGTGAGTCAACCGCAATCGTCGATCTTCGAAGCTATTAGATCAGATGGACCTAACTAATTGCGGGATTGGAACTAGCATGATAATTAATTCTCCTTTCAATATCCAAAATCTATCATTGTCGTTCACTTGGCGATTACACATCCGACGGTCACAACTCAATCCAAGTTAAACTGGTCGCTTGTCATATCAACCACAGTCGTCGATCTCTGAGCCTATGAGATCTCACGATCTAGACCAATTGCGGGATTATAATTGGCGAGTTCTTTAATTCTTCTTTCTCTCCCAGCAATTTATCCTTGCCGTTGATCTGTCTTGCAGATCCGATGGTCACGATCCTCCAACGATCCTTAAGCCCATGGTCACTCCTACGACCAATGTTTGTTATATGAGATGATCAACACGGTCAATTTCTTGATCAGACGACTGCTGAGGCTTCTCATCCCGAGCTTAGATATTCATTTTCTAACCCTCCTGAGATTTCATCTGCATTCACTTTTGTACTATGCTTTCCTTTCTGAGCTGTGATCTTTGCATACTTTTCTCTCCTCCTTCTGAGCTTATGCTTATTTTCAAGATTTAATCTCTGGATATCGACGTTGTTATTCTTTCCATCAATGACAAGAACAGTATTCCTATAAAATATGCCAACAATATCCCCCTTTGGCATTGATGGAAACCCTGAAAGGATGCACTATTCTACTTAGACCTCCAACTGTAGCATCTAGACCAAACCTTTTCTCCCCCTTTGACACCAATGTCAAAGAAAACATGCTCCCCCTAATATTTTGCAGTCATTTTCGGAGGTATTAGATATTCAACCAATACATACTCCCCCTGACAAGATGGACTCTCTTAGGTGAGAGAAGGGATGACACCCAGCTTCTGACGAAGATATTCAAATGGTGTCTTGGCTAGGGGTTTAGTAAAGATCTCTGCAATTTGTTTTGTGGATGGAATGTAACTAACCTGAGCAATCTGATTGGTGACCTTCTCTCTCAGAAAATGGTATTTTATGGGGATATGTTTGGTCTTGGAGTGGAATACAAGATTCTTTGACATGCTAATTGCACTAGTGTTATCACAATGAATTGGGATCGGTGCAATATACTTTACCTCCAAGTCTGCAAGTTTCTGAATAATCCAAAGTACTTAGGTACAACAAGTGGTAGCTGCTATGTATTCATCTTCTGTAGTCAATAGGGAAATGGAACCTTGCTTCTTGCTCAACCATGCGACAAGAGAATCTCCTAAGAAGAATGCACCTCCACTCGTGTTTTTCATTTCATCCATGAAGTTGACCCAATCAACATCTGAATAGACTAATAATTGAAAATTTTGATTCCTAGGATACCATAGGCCATAGTTCATTGTTTCTTTGAAATATCTGAATATTATTTTGACAGCTAGCAAATGACTCTATTTAGGTGCAGACTGAAACCTTTCTACCATTCCAACAACATGCATTATGTCTCGATGAGATTTTGTGATGTACAACAGGCTACCTATCATAGAACTATATGAACTTTTATCATCATTGGGTGAGTCATCATCCTTGATTAACTTGCATCCAGTGACCATAGGTGTGCTCACAGGTTTAGAATCTTCTATTTGAAACCTTTTCAATATTTCTCTTAGATATTTTTCCTAAGAAAGAAATATTCCTTTAGACCTCTGAGTAATTTGCAGACTAAGAAAAAATGGCAGTTCCCCTATCATAGACATTTCAAATTCATATTGCATGGCAGAAGAAAACCATTGTACCAATGAAGCATTATTACTTCTGAATATGATGTCATCTACATAGACCAACACAATGAGCAAATCATTACCCTCTGTTTTGATATATAGATTGTTGTCAATTGTTCCTCCCTTGAACTCGTTGTATTAAAGATACTTATCCAGTCTGTAATACCAGGCACAAGGAGCTTGTTTCAATCCATATAAGGATTTCTTCATCTTGTAGACAAATTTAGGGTTATCTGACAGTTGGAAACCTTCTGGTTGTTCCATATAGACTTTTTCTTTTAGATCTCCATTTAGAAAAGATGACTTGACATCCATTTGATAGACTTTAAACTTTTTATGCCATGCATAGGCAAGAAACATTTTGATGGCTTCCAGTCTTTCCATTAGTGCAAAGGTTTCATCAAAATTTTGTCCTTCAATCTGTGCATAGCCCTTACAGACCAATCTTTCTTTGTTCCTGACAACTTGTCTCTGCTCATTCAATTTATTATTAAAAATCCATTTGGAACCTATGAAATGTTTACCTTCAGGTCTAGGAACCATATCCCAAGTGTTGTTTTTCTCAATCTAGTCAAGTTCATCATTCATGGCTTTAACCCAATGGTCATCTTTTCTAGCTTCATTAAAGTCTTTAGGTTCAAGAAAATACAGAAGGGAAATCTGAAATTGTTCTGAGACATCATTCAACTATTTTCTTGTCTGAACTCCTTGGTTTAGATGACCAACTATCTGATGTTCAAGATGATTCTTCCTAATAACTATGGACAATGTCTCTGTCTTGATCTCCTGGTTTGATTCCTATAATAGAGTATTTGTATCTAACTCGGGGTCTTCTCCTTCTGATTCTTGGACCTGTTCATCTTCAGCTTCAGTTATGTCCTCTGTAGCAGACTCAATATTGCTCACCTCTCATACTGGGACTCCTTCATCAACCTTTCATCATACTTGCCAAGATTTTCATTATTATTCTTTATGTAGCATTTTCTCCCGAAGACTTTGAAGTGTTTGATTGAAGCAAGTTTTCCATTCCACAGTTCATATGGTGTCTTGTCACTGTGTGGTTTGAGGTGGTCTTTGTTAAGAATATGGACTGCTATGTGTATTTCTTCTACCCAGTAGTTTTGTCTAATGTTCTTCTCATTCATCATTAACTTGGCCATTTTCCGAACTATTCTATTTTTCCTCTCAACTACTCCATTTTTTTGTGGAGTTCTTGGGATTGTGTATTCTCTCTTGATCCCATGTTTATCACAAAATTCCTTGAAATCACTCTACATAAATTTTCCTCCTATGTCTAATCTTACTACCTTTAACCTATTGTATGTTTTATTCTCAGTTAAATCCTTAAATATTTTAAATTTTTCAAGTGCTTCATCTTTTTCTTTGATAAAAGCAACCCAAGTGAGTCTAGAGTAATAATCAATGATCAACATGAAGTATTTTTCCTTCCCTGTGCCTTCCTGTCTTTATGGTCCACATAAATCCATATGAAGTAATTGGAGTGGTTTTTCTGTTGAAGTAGAGCTCTTGGATTTAAACTGTGTCCTGGTTAGCTTTCCTACTTGGAAGTCTTTACACATAGAATCTTGTGGCTTTGATATTCTTGGAATATATTTTATTGCCTCAAGAATTTTGAGCTTCATTAAGTGGTCAAAGTTTATATGTCCAAGTCTCTTATGCCATAAGCAGCTTTCATCATGTTTTCTTAGATGACTCTCTTCTCTATCTTCTTTCAGTACATATACATTATTATATGTCCTTATGCCTTTAGTCACCACTTGTCCTAAGTTTACAAACTTTATCTTACAATCTTTGGAAGTGAACACCACTTCACATCCTCTGTCACACATTTGACTTACACTGAGTAAATTATGTTTCATCCCATCTACAAGAAGAACATCCTAGTATTTTTCATTACCATTACTCAAATTCACCATCCCTTTACCTTTGATTTTACCTGGTTCATCATTTCCAAAGGTCACATTTCCTATTTTACTTTTACTTATAGACATAAAATTATCCTTGTCTCCAGTCATGTGCATGGAACATCCACTGTCTATATACCGAAGGTCTTTTTTTTTTGAGCTAAAAGTACCAACCCACATTTTTCACTATCTTTCTTTTTCCATGTGCTCGCATTTCTAGCCACGGGTTTTATCCTTAGATCTTCTTTGTAATTCTTCAGATGATAGTTTGCATATTTGTGGTCGAAGTTATGAAAGTTATTACATTAGAGATCATTGTTAAATAGGTCAAAGTGATTGATGAAACATTCTCTACTCATTGGATATTTGGTTTTATGTTGCAAAGATTTTTTATTTATTGATCTCCTCAGTTGCATGTCTCTAAACTTAATTTGACAATTTTCAATATTATGGCCAAAATTAGAGTAGTAAAAATACTAACCATGGAATAAATTATGGTACCTGAAGGATGGCCTTCTTCTTGGCATTTGTTGCTCCAGCTTCTGATATCTTTTTTTTTTATCAGGGATCATCTTGTCTTTATTGGCTCTTGGTGGCAGACCTGGAACTTGATCATCTTCACTGACTCTTTGCTTTCTGGTTGTTTTCTACTTGAACCACTTACATATCCTAATCTAGTCTTCAACAAAGGAGATCTTTGTTTGATCAGAATATCATTTAATTTTGTTGAGTCTTTAATTATTGGAAGATTTTGGAGATACGAGGCTTTAAACTTCTCCATCTCTTTTTTGGTTTTTACCACCTCTTCTTCCAAGGCTTCACATCTTGCCTTCTTCTCTGATAATTGTTGTTTCAGAATGTCCTCTATTTTACTTGCCTCTTCTAATTCCACTTTTAGCAGGGCAAAGTCTTCATCAGGATTTTTACTGTCTTTCTTGAACTGTATCAACATTTGTTTTTTCTTTCTGTTCTTAAGTCTGAGTCTGCCAATCTCTTCCAAAGCACTGATCAAATATCCTTCCAAGTCAACCACATATTATTCATTATTAACATCACTTCCTTTGATTTTATTATCATAATCCTCTTTTTCCATAAGCATAAAGTCATTAACCTTATCTTCACAAGACAAATCACTATCTATGTCTTCTGAAGAGTCATCATTGTTTACACATAAACTTTTCTTTTTACCAAATATCTTGGATTTGTACTTCTCTTTAGATTCAGCATTTTGGTCCTTCTTCTTATGTGGACACTTAGATGAAAAGTGACCAATCTTTCCACAGTTAAAACATTTGAAGGGAAACTTGCCTTGGTACTTGCTTGATCCTTTATTTAGTTTTCTTACAAATTTTCCTTCAATTTCATCAGGTTCAAAATCCTCATTCTCATCTAATTTAAATGATTCTTATCTATAGGTGGGTTTATATTTACCTATCCTCATTCAATATGTAGTCAACAATCCTAGAATTTCATCAAAAGGAAGATTTTTTAGATCATTAAGTTCTTTTGTAGCAGAGACCTTTGGGTTGAACCTATCTGGTAGAGATCTCAAAATTTTCTGAACTAAAGAGGCTTCCTCAATTTTTTCACCAAGTCCTTTCATTGAATTTACTAGTTCTTCAACTCTCAGAAAGTACTTCCCAAAAATTTCATCCTCTTTCATATTTAGTTGTTAAAACTATAGTCTATAGGTTTGAATCTTGGAATCCTTTACCTTCTCATTACCTTCATAACTGCTAATGAGTTTGTCCCACATATATTTAGCAGATTATAAGTGCGTAAATTTTACAAATTCTTCTTCTGCAAGCCCACTCAGAATAACATTCATAGCCTTAGCATTGAAGCTGAATTATAGCTTGTCATCCTTAGAAGCTAGTACAATTGGCAATACATAACCGCTCTCTACTACATCCCAGACATCTGCACCTAAATCCATTATGTAGGTTCTCATCCTAACATTCTAGAAGGAAAAGTTTGTTCCATTGAACATGGAGGATTTATTGGTTGAAGGTCCTCCATGGATAGTCATTTTTAAGATATAGGATCTACCCTTAGATAAAAGGAACCCGCTCTGATACCAAGTGTTGGACAATTGAGAGGGAGGGGGGTGAATCAGTTGTTACTGTGCTTAAATAATTATAACCATTTTAAACTCATTAAAAAACACTCAATGATGATCACAATAATGCAAGGAAGTAAGAAATAGAGTATTCAACATCAATCACACACATGAAGCACACAAAGACTGATATTCCTAAGGAAACCCATAAAGGGAGAAAACCTCTTCTTCTTGATATGATAAGTTATCTTTATTTTCTGTACATTATCATTCTTATGAGAACCAACTCATTGTGAGGCTACCACCTCTGTTTTGCAAGTTGCGACTTGCTGAGAGCACCAACTCTCTGGTTTCTGTAGCACCCACTAGAAGGAAGCACCAACTCCCTGAGGGTTCTAGCACCAACTATATGGAAGCACCAACTTCCAATCACACAAGCACCAACCTGTGTCACAAACAATAATGGTTCTCCTTTGCACCACCCTATCACCCTATTTTTTCTGGTTGCAACTAGATGGAAGCTACAACTCCCTGTGTTCAATAACCCACTTGAAACTATGAGGACAACAGTCCTCCCTAGCACTACCCTACCACCCTGAAGTATAAATATTTATTGCTAAAACTCATTACAGTGATACCGTATTTAGCGATGGCTTACCAGTTTCATCACTGTTTTGATGCATTGTTCTGCTTTGCCTACATCATTGTCTTCCTTCTTTCATCTTCTTGCACTTTCTGTTCTTTTTTTCTATCTCTGCATGTGTACCTCGACTTTCTCTCCCTCTCTTAGATATACATTTATGTTCTATCTCTTTTTGTTCATGTTGTATGCTGCATTACTTATAGTTCAACTTGTTTTTCACAGAAACATCAACCTAACCCTGTCACGACATTTTTCTTTTATTCATGCTCTCATCATCTGTTACATTACCATCTCCAACACTCAAGTTGGATATCTCAAAAACACTCATTTTGGGAATATCAGAACACTCATTTCAAGAAACTTAGAACGCTTAAGAGCCATGATTCCAATGCTCAGGAACGAATCATTCAGTTGCTCGGGAACAATGATTCAGTTAGTGTAACTGAATCCTAATTGATCAAGAAATCACAAGATGAAACAATAACCCTTCAATCAGATTCGGTTTGATTAGCGTCGTCGGATTTAAATCTCTTATATCACATGACCAATAGTGGTTACCAAATGCTAGGCTTAATGAGCACTTGAATGCTTATCAATTCAGTGGTCACGATTCAGTCTCCTAAAATGGATGACTTTCGAGACTTCTACATTTCTCCCTTCAAAACTTTTGGGTTTGAAACCATTCAAAACTTCCAAATCAAATTTCCCGAATAGATTGGATGGTTTACATTTATTTCTTGGAAAAAAATCAGATCATATTTGATTATTACATCACTAAATCTGACGGCAAAGACTTAATAAACCATTGAGATGGATGGCCACCTTTTACTCTGGGTCTTCGACTATTATAATTACACTATCCTTCCATTGTATCTTGATCAATGGTTGAGAGTGCACCCGAGATTAGATCGATGGTCGAGATTTCCTTCGGGTCTCCGAGTTTCGGAGATTTGAACTTATGCTATCCTTCCACTGGAGTAGATTGACGAATGAGAATGCTCCCGAAGTGATATTTCAGATCGGATGACTCATGTCCACTTCGGGACTTCAAAATTTGGGACTTCAGAGCTTTTGTCATTTGCTAGTGGTGAAACTCCCAAAGTAATTCTTCCGAAGTGATGTAACTTATTGATGTCACATGTTGACATGGCATGAGCCAATTTCCTCTTGACACATGTCATCATCTGATTATGCCATGTGTACTTGCTGATGTGGTATTCTGACATGATCTTCCATATGTCTTTGTTGATGTGGTATGCTAACGTAGATCTTCTGATGTGTTATGCCATATGTCCTTGTTGATGTGGTCTTCCACATGTCCATACTGATGTGGTATTCCATGTGTCCTTTCTTACATGGTATACTGACGTATATCTCCCTGATATAATAGTCATCGTATGTTCCCCAGATCTGATGGGCCTTATTCATTTCGGATTTTTGGGCTTTGGGTTTTCAAATCTCAAACTTTCTAGAGCATAACCTCCTCACATATTTATATCCGAAGTGAATGTTGTTCATCGATCATGATCCTAGATCGATGGCTCAATATGTCTGTGATGCATCTATTCTATCTTATCTTGTCCTTCCACTTAGAATGATCCAACGGCTGATGGAAATTCACATTTTGGGAATTTCAAATTTCAAGCTTTCCATAGCGTAACCTTCTTGCATATTTAGATCTGAAGTGAATCTTGTTCGTTGATCAGGACATTAGATCAACAACTCAATCTTTCTGTGGTGCAGCTCTTCTGGATTATCTTGTCCTTCAACTTAGAATGATCCGACGACTGACGATGATTCATATAATCAAATTCTCAACCCTTTTAGATTATCATGTCCTTCCACTAAAATGTGATCCAATGGTCCCAAAGACACTCGAAGAAGATCAACGGTCGATGATGATTGCATAACCATAAATTGCGAGTGATTTAACTCGACACCCAAACTCTGCAATTTGAAGTTGTGCACTATTGGTGAGTCAACCACAATTGTTGATATTTGAATCTATAAGATCGGATGGTCCTGACTAATTACAGGATTGGAACTAGCGCAATATTTAATTCTCCTTTCAATATTTGCAATCTATCCCTGTCGTTGATCTGGAAATTGCACATTCAACAGTCACAACTCAATCCAACTTAAATTGATTGCTTGTTGGATCAACCACAGTCGTCAATATCCGATTTCATGAGATATGATGATCTAGACCAATTGTGGGATTAGAACTGCTGATTTCTTTAATTCTTCTTTCATTTGCTGCAATTTATCCCAACCGTTGATTTGGCTTGTAGATCCTCCAACGATCCTCAATCCCATAGTCACTCATATGATCTATGTCTGTTATCTGAGAAAATCAACACGATTGATTTATTGATCGGACGGCTACTGAGGCTTCTCATCTTGAGCTTAGATATTCATTTGCTAACCCTCCTAATCTTTTATCTTCATTTTCTTCTATACTGAGATTTCCTTTCTGAGTTGTGATCTCTGCATATTGTTTGCTCCTCCTTCTGAGCGTACGCTTCTTTCCAAGATTTGATCTTTGCCTATCAACGTTGTTGTTCTTGCCATCAATTACAAGAACACTCTTCCTGTAAAATATGCCAACAACAAGAGAAAAAAGTACCTCAAACTCCTCAAGTGTTGTTAGAATATCTATCAGGTTAAGTACACCTCTTGAATGATACTCTCCTTCACTATATTATTTATTGTTGACTAATTATGGTGAACCAAAATTTTATGAAAAGGCAATGCAGGTAGACACTAAAAAGAAGTGGGAGAAAGGAATGAAAGAGGAAATGGATTCCTTGGTAAATAACTAGACTTGGGACTTGGTTCAGTTTCATGGAGGAAAAAGAGAATTGTAGAATAAATGGGTTTACAAGTTGAAGGAAGAAGATGGAGGAAAAAAATGGTACAAGGATAGACTTGTTGTAAAGGGGTTTGTACAAAAGAAAGGTATATATTTTGATGAAATATTTTCTCCTATTGTTAAGATGACTTCAATTAGGACTATTTTAAGTCTTGTGGCAGTATAATATTTTCATATTGAATAGTTAGACATTAAAAAAAAAATCTCCATGGGGATTTGTAGAAAGAGACTTATATGCAGCAACCACAAGGGTATGAGTTCAAAGTGAAGCAAAATTTGGCATGCAGGTTGAAGAAGATCTTGTATGGCCTAAAGAAATATCCATGGTAGTGGTATTTGAAGTTTGAGAGTTTTATGACAGAACAAGGTTATAGTAAATGTCATTATGATCATTGTGTTTATTTTGAAAGGATAGAAAATGGAAGATATATTAACTTGATGTTGTATGTAGATGACATGTTTTATGCAGGGTCTAATATGAAGGATATAAATGTGCTCAAGAAGAAATTATCTAATTCACTTGCAATGAAGGATTTGGGTGATGCAAATAAAATCCTTGGTATGAGGATAAAAAGACACAAAAAAAATCACAAATTGACATTGTCTCGGGGTGAGTACATAGAGAAGGTGTTGGAGAGGTTTAGAATGCAAAATTCAAAACCGGTTAGTACACCTTTTTCCATCCGTTTCAAATTAACTAAGGAAATGTGTCCCAAGACACATGAGGAGATATAATACATGTCTAGGGTCCCTTATTCATCAACAGTTGGCAACTTGATGTATGCGATGGTTTGCACAAGACCAGATATTGCACATGCAGTGGGAGTTGTGAGTAGGTATATGAAAAATCTAGGTAAAGAACATTGGGAGTCAGTAAAGTGGATTCTTAGGTATTTGAGAGGTACTGCTACTCATGCATTATGTTTTGGAGGTTGAGACATTGTTCTATAGGTATATGTTGATTCAGATATGGAAGATGATAAATATAGCAGGAGGATGACCACAGGGTATGATTTTATTGTAGGTGGAACAAAAGTAAGTTGGATTCAAAACTACAAAATGTTGTTGCACTTTCAACAACATATGCAGAGTATGCTGCTTTTACAGAGGCTCATAAAGAAATGATTTTGTTATAGAGGTTTATGGGAGAATTGGGAAAGAAGAAGGATAATAACAGGTTGTACTTTGAAAATGAGAGTGCAATTCATCTTGAAAAATACCAACCTTCCATTCGAAGAATAATCATATACAAATCAGGTACCATTTCATACGATCCACCTTGGAGGATGGACATTTGAAGTTGGAAATGATATATACTATCCATAATCTTGTAGACATGTTAATAAAGGGAGTAACCAGGGAGAAACTACTTTCCTACTCAATTTCAGTTGGCCTTCAAGAATGAAGGTGAAGATGAGAAATTTTCCAGGTCCAAGGTCGATCATAGTCCAATAGGTACAACAACAATGGAGTTGTTGTGATCAGTCTCCAAGTGGTATATTGTTGGGTGTGGATCCTGATTATCTTCATGATTCAGAGGTTTGTTTCAGTCGTGTTTGGACCCCATTCCCTAATGAGGGGGTGTGGGGGGGCTTCCCCCCCCCCCCACGACTATTTCCAGGGGGGTCCAGGGGGGAGGCGACAATTTTTGTAGCCCCCCGCTGGTGGGGGATTCGAGGGCAGCACCCTCGAAGTGAAATATTGGGAAAAAATTTCTTGTAAAACATTGTAATTTTGTAGTCAATTTGGACCGTTCATTATAAGGTCACAAATATGATGATAGAAGTTATTTTTAGGGTTTTTTTCCTTAGAATGAAACCCTCTCTTATGAGGGAATTGTATTGTGGATGTGTATCATTTGAATATTGTATTCTAAGAGAGGATATTGTGAGAAAGAAGAGGAATTTGTAGCGGTTGAGTTGTAGGTTGTATCCTTTCATTTTGCTAGATAATAAAAAGGGAAGGACCTTGCAATTTATGTTGTTGGCGTATCCCACACTGGGTGAACCACATATATCTATGCCTCTAGTGTATTATGTATCTTCTATGTTTTATTTATGCATTTGTTTTATTTTATTGCTACGCGATCCTGTTTTTCTAACACGCTCACCATTTCCTTACCAAAACTAATAAAATGATATCAAAAGAAAATGTTGATACTTGCGTCACCTGTGGAAATTGTGTAGCTACAATTTCCTCAACATGTATATTTGTG
Source organism: Picea engelmannii (assembly GCA_009831015.1). Taxonomy (NCBI): domain Eukaryota; kingdom Viridiplantae; phylum Streptophyta; class Pinopsida; order Pinales; family Pinaceae; genus Picea; species Picea engelmannii. Next base: position 1,026,988 of record ML778662.1, on the reverse strand, counting down.
TCTCTACCCTGAAATTTCATTAAAATGTAACAGACTAACCCTATAAATTTTTCTTTCAAATTAGGCACTGGCAAGTTCAATT
>ML778662.1:989286-1026856 GCA_009831015.1 Picea engelmannii | reverse complement strand
CTTCCTAGTCAACAAAATATTCATCAACTTAGTCATCATCATTTAGCATTTGGGTATACTTCATAAATTTCAATTAATTTATAGAAATGTGATTTGGAGAATAAAAAAATATATAAATATACAATAACATTTAATATGTAACATGTACATTCTAGCTCATATTGTAAATGTGGCTTTTGTAAGTTAAATTATTATAGCATACTTACGTACCATGATTGTGCATCAATTTTCTCAAGCATTGACTCCCTTATACCTATCTCTACAGTATGTTTCATACTTCTTGAGCTCTGATCGACTCATAAATCTCAAGGAATCATCAAAATAATCATTAAATGAGTTGTCATCCATATTGGTTGAAGATGCCATATTATTTATGTTGATTTCTACCCTTGCCAATGCAACCCCAACATGCTCTTTGCTCCATGCCCTCACCCTACTTGCCTCTTTAGATGACATTTCCAACTCCTCTTGAAAATAAATGACTCTAGGTTGTGGAATTGCTAACTGAGGCATTGGATTCCTATATTCAACATCTTGACATGCATCATGAAATTCATATGTATGACCTTTTTCAACACAATAGAAGCTAGATCACATATCTGTATAGTCAGGGTCCATGTGTAACCAAAACTCTACAATTAGCATCTTGACAAAATATCGAGGGACCTCTTCATTATTTGGGAACTTTCCATATTCATAGAGGAACCTCAAATAAATATGTGGTGAAATATTTAGATCATTTAATCTTGCAATCTTTAGACATTTTTTGTCTTCAGGCCACAAGTCAAATAATGAAAATACCAATTCTTTTGTGACATGTTTTTTTTTTTTTTTTCGAACTTGTGGAAACCCATTACCATCATTCACCTCCTACATATCATGTTATAAAAATCATGGGTTGATGGTCCAACCCCAATATAAGTATCAATAAAATTGTTTATGATGTGCAAAACAATATGGAGACTCTATTGACAATCGCTAGAGATAATAGAACTCTCAAGTTCACCATGCAATCTCATGGAATTCACCCTCATCTCTTCCAAAATAAGAATTGTGATATTGTCTTCCCAAGGAATCTCATCGGGAACATCTATAGAATGAGTATATATAGGGTCATATATTTCAATGTGGGCATACTGAAGAACCCAATGACCTCTCCTTGTATCACGAGGTGGAATAGGAGCACGAGCAACAAACCTAGTAAGAAGTAAAACATGTGCAAGTATTAGAATGTATATATAATTTTTTTATCAAAGTATACATATTTAAATAAAATGTTTTCATTAAAAATACCCAATAGAGCCCCTGCCTCAACATGTACACTATGAATACTAGAAACTAACCCTTTTGTCGTATCAGTATTATGAGAATGTCTAGAAGCCCCTGTAAAAAACAATAAATTGGAAATCACATGTAAGTTTAAGTGAAATAACATAATTTTTCACAAATAAAAAAATATTTTCAAATAAGAATTATGGTCATAATTTAAATAAATAATCTATATCTGGTGATGGCTTGTATGTGCTAGTCGTACCTACAACATAAGGCACTGAATGCACATGAAAACAAATAGTCAAGTCATATGCATGCAACATTTTAAAAAAGTCCAAAATATTTAACTTGTACTATAAAAATATAAATAACATTAAGAAGTACCTATGCATGTCCTCTGTTCTTGTCCAGTACGCCCTATAAAAAACAATAAATTGACAATCACATGTAAATAAGAGAAATATCATAACTTTTCACAAATTAAACACACATGTCAAACAGTATTTATGAACTCATATTTCACCTAAACCATGTATATCTTGCGATGGCTTTCTTGTGGTAGACATATCAACATAATAAGGCATTGAATGCATGTGCAAAAAAATAATCAAGTCATATGCATGTAACATTTTTAAAAAGTTAAATATATTTAACTTGTACTACAAAATGATAAATATCATTAGAATGTACCTATGGGTGTCCTCTATGCACGTGGGTGCGCAAAAATATGGCTATCCTAACATTCAAGTTGCTCTCTTGTGCATCTTCCATGGTCAGATCCACTACTTGTGCATGACAAGATCTTAGAAACATGTGTAAAAGAATATTTATGTTTATATTTTTTCACATTAAACATTACATATAACATATATACTTGAGCATGAACTGAATAACAATTGAATTTACCCGACGATGACCTCTGGGAGTGTTAGTGCATAGTAGCCAAGTTTTCTTGACCCTGAAACTGTGCAACTATGCATGACGATAATTTTCCACAAATTAAAAAACATGTCAAATTTAACATAAATATGTCAAGATCTATATTGAAATTAAACATTAGAAATATGTAACCTAGACTTGAACATCTTGAAGTTAATAGTCAAATGCACCTAATAGTGGACTTTGATAATGTGGGTCGAAAGAAGCCACATTGGCCTCTTTCTGACCCTGTGCACATGTGTATGATGAAATTTTTTCACATTAAAAACATGTCAACACGTGTCAAACAAGATAAATATGTTTCATATTTATTCACATTAAATACAATGTAGTTGAGAATCTAGATTAAAATAACAATCAAATATACCTGAGCCCATCACATGTCTATGTGGTTTTGAACTAGTCGAGCGACTCTACTGCTAAATTAGTGCACATGTGGTGCATCCAATACTCTCATGCAAATGGCATCTGGGAATGTTGGTACCACTACTAACATGTGTAGATGTCTTTGGACGATCCATGTGTCTTTATTAAGAATAAAAAGGATTAGGTTAAGCTTGAGAGGGTTTTCCCAGGGTAAAATCTTTGTGTTATTGTGCATACTATATATTGATATTATATTTTATTTATGTTCATATAGATCATTGTATTCACTATGAAGAAATTATAAATCAACAAGAATTTTTTTAAGAAATATTGCAGATATGAATTACATTTTAAATTTAATTACATTGAATTACATTGAATTACATATTTAGCATTCAACTTAAATATGCCAATAACAAATTTCATTTTTTATGATATAGGTAGGTAAGTATCTACATCTATTTTGAGTTAAAATAAGTTGCTAATTCACAAGCACCTATTGACTGAAATTTTGTCAATTGGACACTTTCCTGCTAGTTTTCCTTGATGACACTCAGAAAGCGATGGTTGTTGGTTGTGCATATATACACTTTCAATCAATGGAGCAATGGTAATCATGTGAAGTTTCACTCAACTTCTATCCAAATTTGACTTGCATAGGGAAATTTAGTGTCGATGGGATATTATTTCATCATCATATCCACACATAATGAATATCCTCATGCCCTCTCAACTTCAATTTTCCAAAACTTCCATGTAAAATATATTTTCTTAATGGCTAGCCACATAAAGATTGTAGTATTTTTGGGTTCTTTAAGCTTCTGTAACACTTTAAACCACCAATTTGGTTCTTGGTTTTCATATGAGAGAATTTATTGATAATCTAAATGTGTTGTATAGTCTCCCAAGGTCTAGTTTTTAGACTATACTATGGAGTCTTCTTCCTCCCTTATTTTAACATGACTTTGATGAAGACTATCTACATAAAACATCCATAAATGAGCATTTTTGCCTTCCAACCCAAGTCTCCATGCACTTATTGATCCAGCAGATCAAATTTTTCTCAAAAATCAAAGTGCTCAGAATCACATCAAAATGGACAGGTGTGTAGGAATCGCCCTCACAAACCCAACACGACTTGAAAGGGTTCAAACAAATGTCGTATGAGAAATATATCATGTTCTGTTCATTTTTCCAAACATGCTAAAATTTGTTGATTGTGCAGTTCATACAGTGATGATGTGGTAGATGACTATACAGGATGTATGACCATACAATGATGTGGCATATGAGTTGGCATGATGACTGGGTAGGCTATGTGGTAGACAATTCGGATAATCGGCGGCTGACACATGTCATAGTTATTGGAAAATTTTATGGTGCCATGTGGCCCAGTTGTGGGCTGCCATGTGGCACCCCTCCAATGTGAAATATGGGTGAGTTCGTGGGGGTTGAACCCCCAACCTACGGATGGATGAAAAATCTTTGACAGGGGCCAGGCTACCAACCTGCCCTCACAATGTTGCTTACCCATATACATTGCATAATTTATCTGAATGTGAATGATGATTTGGTTGGAGGCAGAAAGGGTTGGGGCCTAGCCCCAACCCCTGGTTCAAACCCTTGGTCTGTATGACAATTCATATGAAAACTAGTTATTAACCATTGTCATGTGCAATTTTTATCACTTTGAGTTAAGCCCTAAAGCATACACCATACGATCCTCCCATGTAAGCATTGGCGCCCAGACTGTTTGCAATTGGGGTTAAGTCTGGAAGGCATGGATGCTTTGTGCAACAAGATGTGTATGTAAGGCTCTGTGCTTGATAGAGAAGTTGGCTCTGTACCTTGACCTAGTTTTGGGAAGGAGGATCTAGAATTTATTTCACAGATCCCCTGTCTAAGGTGAAGCTTGGATCTGTGGCTTAGTGCACATGAGAGAATGAATGTAAGAGATTGAAGAATAATAAAGAAGACAAAGCAGTTGGTGGATGTAGCACCACATTGGGGTGAACCGTGTATATCTCGTGTCTTTGGTTTTCTTTGTGTTATGTTGCTTATGCTATGAATCCGCTCAGTTCTTTGATTTTTATGTGTGATAGATAGATCTATTTATGCTTATTTCTTTACTTGTGTTAAAGATGAATGAATGTTAGATCTAAATCAATGCTATATGCTAAGTGGTTTAAGTTCTTAATCTTTATTGTTACAACACCGATCTATCTTTGGGTATGTTCTGCGATGTTAATTAAGCTAATGAACTAATGCATTTTGTTCCTAAATGTTAATAAAGTACTCTGCGGAGTGTTATTATCACAGATTTGTGTCCCAATTTGGTTACAGACACATGCGTCATGTAACCCCCCCTATCTCTACCTTGGGTGAGACTTCGCCTGCTTCACAGGTGTTGCCGAAAGGGCTAGTACTTAGGGTTTTGTTGGTGCACTGTTGAAGAATTGAACACTGGGTCTGCCCCTCTGCCAACAAATGGTTCCATTGTCGGAACCTAAAACTGTGATTGCTAGGAACTGAAGTAAAGAAAAGAGAATCTCTGTGCGTAGATCTACCACTGTAGTGTACAGTACTCTACTTGACTTGTGAATCCTTTTGTTAAGAAATAAATCTGATCTGAAGAGAAGAGGTGAGATATGAAAAGGGGTAAGATTTGTTCTTTAATAAGAGTAAGATAAGTGAAAAAAATTTCTTCGAAAGCATGAATTTATGTATGTTTAATAGATTTTTTCCTAGTCTGAAGGCTAGGACGCAGTTGGAAGAAAGAGTTGATCTAAATAATTTTAATAGAAATAAAGAAAGATATGTTATTGCTATGCATAGAAAGAATTTTTGGACTAATAAGTGGATGTAGGAACCTAGAAAGAATTTTTGTATATCGCAGGTCCAACACTGTGATCCTAGTGCGTAGTACAGAAGAGGTTGGGGAACAATTAAAAGAAAGAGAGGATTAACTTTGTGTTATAACTGAAGAAGACCAGGACATATTGCTAAGGAATTCTCTGGCGTAGGTCCTATTTGTATATGTTGTAAGATCGTTGGTCATGAGGCTGAGGATTTTCCAAAGATGATTTCTAAAGTTGAAAGGATGAACATGAGACAAGAAAGCTATGAATTAAGCCAAGAGACCAAGAGCATGTTAGGAAGCCATAAAGAGAACATATCAGAGGAATTTTAGACTACATTAGTACAGTTGAATGAAATCATGGATGTTCACAAAGATGCCAGTTTACCAGAGATCTTGAAGGTAAAACAATGCATAAGTGCAAAAATAGAAGACTTAGACATAGATCGTGTCTTGGATGAGGAAACACAAGTGAATATTATGACAGAAGACACTTGGGAAATTTTGGGAAAGCCTACTATGGTACCTTCATTAAGAAGGATAGGATTGTTTAAAGGAAAGATGATAACCCTATGTGGAAGAGTTACTAATGTACCTATTATTGTTCATGGAACATCGACTGAAGAAAAATTTGAAGTCATTAAGTTTGGTGGGGAAAACACCCCTTTCCCACTTTTGTTAGGTAAGCCTTCGATTGAGAAGGATCATATCAAAAGGAAAGCAAAGGAAGAAGCTACAAAAAAGAAAAAGAAAGAAATAAGGGATTTCATAGCCAGAAAAATAGATCACCTAATAGAAGAAAGAGAGGATAAGTCAAAGCAACAAAATAAAGTAACAACGCAGGAGGGGAGAGAATTAGTTATTAAGGTTAAAAGAATGCAAGAAGGTTTGAAGAATCTATCTATGAAAGAAAGAAGAATACCCACCTAGGAAGTATTAAGAGAAGGGATATTAACTTCAGATACTTTGAGGGAACATCAATAATGCAAAGCCATTGTGCTAGGGGAAGATAAGAATAAGAATAGAAAGAGGATTCCAAAAATAGTTAGAGAGACTCAGATCATAGGAAATAAGGAAAGGAAGCTCAATAAGAAGAAAGATAAGTTCTAAAATCTACAAGCAACTACAGAGAACAGAGGGAAGACATCGCAGACTAGAACCTCGGAGGAGGAAGATTTGTAGGATTTGAAACTCGCTAGAACAACAGGACCGTGTAGAATGGAACTTCACCCTGGAAAAGCTATATGACCATTGGAGGTTCCCCAAACATTAGAACGACGCTCCATAATGGATAGAAAACACATTTATGGGTTGATGGACTGCTTTGGGACATTGATATTGTGCTATAATGGATAGATTCACATTGATGGAAGCATTCATGCCCATTGGAAGAATCGATTACGGTGCCCCGTTTATTTAACTCATCGACTGTGGCGCCGGGACCACTTTTTGCCACATGTGATTAATTGATCTAAAAGAGAATTGTCTAAGTGTCGAGTTGTGTTATTTGAAGCTAGAACCTGCCTTTCCATTCACCTACCTCGACCCGTCTGTTTAAAAGTTTGAATGTCAGGTGAACCTAATGAGTTAGAGAAATCTATCGAGGAAGTCTTAAGGAAGGTGATGGGTGAAATTTTTTTTTTGAAGGGGTACAGGTGTCATTGACTAGGGGACTGCAGGCTTCACCTTTGACTGGATGTCGTTCTGGTCATGTCAACCCTGCGACTGAGAAGTGAAGTAAGTATTGCAATGATCTGGATAATGCGAAGCAGATCCCGTCTATATTACAAGAGTATATCCCACCATTGGATGGCATTGTTACCCATGACAACATTCCCCGAGAATATGAGTACACCCTGATCACTGCGTATATTCTGAAAGGAATATGTGTATTTTGAAGTCAGTTGGGACAGATGCCACTACTGAAAAACAATGATTTCAATATAGGCGACATAAATAATTATGCTATGCTATAACCCCACCACTACTAGACGAAGTCAACTGGGAAGAAGCCTTGCATCATCTCCTAGCCATGGATTAAGGGACTAGCACAATCCACTCTGCTAAACGTGATGAATATTCCCTGTTTTGGCTGACACCAGGAGGTTAACGCTTGCGTTAAACTCTTCTTGTCGTGCTATCATGGTGGATAAATGTGGCTCGACCGCAGGATTACTATGGATCCAGTGTTGATCCACTAGATTATAGGATTAAGCATGTAGGGACTTGACCCTCGACAGTTTTATCTAGGGAAGGCCTCAGACTGCTCCCTGACACAACACATCAAGGAAGCATACGATGAAGTTGAAAAAGGAAAGCGAGGCTACAAGGTAGCCTCTATACAAGATGGCATAGTGCACCTCTCTTTCCAACCCATAGATGGTAAGCTCGTAAGAAAGAACCACCCCACCAAAGTCACCAGGTTCATGGTGGAACTCACAAGCAAATGTGTGGAGGGTATGAAAATGAATTGGGTGAGCTACCTCATCAATGAACTTGAAAAAGACTGCCACAAAGCTCAGGATTTGGGATACGAGTTCCACTTTAGCTGGTTGATCATGTTGATCGCATTTGTTGCCTGGAAAATTCCCGAAGGAGCCACCTTTTCGGAGATCGAACCATTAGAGTCGTTGGCCGCTAGGTTTTCTACCTTGTGGTACACCAACGACATGTCAAAGCAATGGTAGTTGAACGTAGTATTTCATGCATATTATCAACAACTGAAGGTTTCCATTGAAGCATTTATGCACATGACACCGTGCACCCTGCATCAGTATAGACCAATAGCAATTTTCCACATAGATATGCATTTCATATATATTACTGCATCCAGAGATGAGACCAAGGAATAAATGCAGTCATACTACAAGCTAACAGACGAAGACATGGAGCATATCACGAAGAAGTTCCTTGTACCTGTTTCTGATGTAGAAATATCTGACACTGACACCATAGGAAGCCCCTTGGTCACTCGGGTTGAGCATATCGAACAATCCAACAGGACAAAGAAGAAGAAGAAGTAGGAAGACATCTAGAATATAGATACCTATGAGGAGGACAGTGCCTCTGAAGAAAATGGATCTGGCTCACCCACAAGAGGAGGAGGAGAAGACCAAGCATATGGACAAGGAGGAGGAGATGAAGGATAAAATCAAGGAGAAGGTGAAGCTACACCACCGAAAGATCCCCCTGTTGAAACAATAACACCGCAAAAGATAAAGGTTTCTCAAAAGAGACCTTCAGTAAGAAAGAAAACTTGCACCAGTAAGCCCCAGATAGAGGCAACATTCACAGAAGACAATATCAGTCTAGTATGTAGAGCCATGGAGGATGCTTCCGAGGACATCTTGTAGAGATATGGAACGAAGCAAGACAAACTATATGGAAGTATCAAAAAAGAATTAAACAAAGTACAACAAGCTATTCGTTATGTCTACGTAGTGCCTATTGCGCCTTCCTCATCACATAATACAAAATTGGGGGATGAACCATCCCAATTGAGAAGACTAGCTAATGCGACAAAAGATTGACTTTCAAAAAACCAAGAACAGAAGGAGAAGGCCACAAAAGCCTTGAAACAAGAGAAGGATGAAGCCTTATAACAATTACACGTAGCATGGTAGTATTTAACCACCTATGAAAATGAAAAAGAAGAGTTCCAGGCAATGATCCAGAAGGACAAAGCAAATCTATAGAAAGAAAAGGTGAATTTTCTCACATAATGGGTCACAGTCAAAGAGGTAGTGAATACAGCATGTCGCTATGTTCCAGGATTCACACAGTAGGACCAAGAGTCAGTTGAATCTCACGTAGTGAATCTCACTGAGACCATCCAACAACTTCAAGTTAGGATAGCAGAATTGGAGGCTCAAGTAGTGTCGAGCACTCCACAAGAAGTGTGTGACCAGAGGGAGGAAGCCACCAAAAAAATAGTATTAAGGATCAAATCCCTCACCTCAAAGTGCAAACAACTGAGTGATAGAAGCGCCCAGACATACGAACGCCTCGCAGAAGATCCAAAGCTGAGGAAATAGGAAGGACAGATATAGGAGACACAACAACAGAAATTCATCATGAAGGCAGAGATGAAGCGCCTCACCATAGTTGAGAGGATGAAGAGATATTAGGAACATCATACAGTGCAACAAAAGATCACTGCTCTGCAAGGAAGGGTAATGGAAGTCGCACAGAAGCTACAACCTATGTAGGATAAAGCCTGCAAGGTGTTCAAAGAAATTGCGAGACAGGGCTTGCAACTGGACCAAGTGGTTGCATCAGTGGAATGGCATCTGGAAGGGCCTGTTTCAAAGAAAACAATCTAGGAGATCACTGAGAAGGAGCCTCAGGCAAAGCAGCAAGTCAAGGTAGCACGAGTTAATCTCGAGACCTTCGAAGCAGCATTGACCAGATATGAGTCAATCGGGACGAGTCATAGGTGAGTGTTAGGGGCTTGTTGGCCCTCGATCAAGTTTTGAGGAAACCTTGGTCAGGTTTCGACCACTTTTGGACTTCGACAGGTTGGTCGAATATGGAGCACCCAGGAGGAGATGAGATCACAGATCTCACCGATTTTGAGGGGTTCCTTAGGGTTTTTGTAATGGGTTATGGGATGTCATCCCATGGGTTTACCCATGTTTAGGCCTTTTTGTAAGGACTTGTAAAAGTATAAATAAGTGTAATAATGTATGGTAGATAAAGGGATGTAAGAGAGAATTCTTGGTAGCTAAGTGCAAGTAGTTTTGGGTTTCTTTGTGAAATGGGATGTGTATGTAAGGATTTTTTCTTGATAGAGAAGTTGGCTTGTGCCTTGACATAGTTTTGGGAAGGAGTATCTGGCATTCAATGCACAGATCTCATGTCTGAGATGAAGCTTAGCTTTGTGGCTTAGTTCACAGGAGCGAATGAATGTAAGAGATTGAAGAATAATAAAAAATATGAAGTAGTTGGTGGACATAGCCCCAGACTAGGGTGAAACACATATATCTCATGTCTTTGGTTTTGTTTGTGCTATGTTTCTTATGCTATGAATCTGCTCATTGCTTTGATGCTTAGATAGATATATTTGTTCTTTGATGATATTATGTGTGATAGATATATTTTTTTATGCTTAGTGATTTACTTGTGTTAAAGATGAATGAATGTTAGATCTAACTCAGTGCTATGTGCTAGGCGGTCAAAGTGCTTAATATTTATTGTTACTACACTTATCTATCTTTGGTTATGTTCTACGATGTTAATTAAGCTAATGAACTAATGCATGTTGTTCCTAATTTTTAATAAAGTACTCTATGAAGTGTTATTATCACAGATCTGTGTCCCATCTTGGTTACAGACATCTACATCCTATACCCCCCCCTAACTATACCTCGGGTGAGACTTCGCCTGCTTCATAGGTGTTGCCGAAAGGGCTGGTAGTTAGGGTTTTTTTGGTGCATTGTTGAAGTGTTGAACCCTGGGTCTTCCCTTGTGTAAACAATATCAGAGCATAGGTTTTTGAAGGCTTGATTGTTTGCAAGTTTTTTGTTTTTATGATGCTTACAAGGTTGAAGCTCACAAGAGGAGAAGGTCAACTTGTAGAGCCAAGCTATCAACTGTCAAAAAGGATAACTATAAAATCACCTCAAGCTTCAAGGAGATATTCACCAAGTATGGCTCATGAGGAGAGTCATGGAACTCTTCCTTCAGAGGAGGAAAATTTCAGATAATCTTTATATGAGATGAAAAATATGGTGAAAGTTTTTCTTGAAGAAATAAATGCAAGATTTCAAGGTGAAATCTCCAACCCTCCAAAGGGAAATGAAGACAGTGTTGATAACAATCCAAAGGGAAATGGAGGTAATGGTGATTCTCCACCTTCTTCGCCTCCATATTCCACCTCTTCTACCATTTCAAAACCACCTCCAAATTATCCAAAAGAACATGGTAAAAATCCTTTACAAACTCCTTTGCTAAATATTGACATTAAGTTTAAATTTCCTATGTACAATGAAGAGGTAAATGTTGAGAAATTGGATAACTGGATTCGTGAGATTGAAGTGCATTGTAGGATACAAAGAATCACAGATGATGAAACTAAGATTCATCTTGCTTCTTTAAGATTGGACAATGCAACACTCATTAGGTGGGAAGAAAAAACTCAAGAAGACATGAAGAAACATGGGAAAGTTTTATCCTCTTGGAAGGATTTTATTGTTGCAATTAAAAGGAAATTCCATCCATTAGCATACATGCATAAAGTTATTATGGATTGCAAAAACTTTAGGCAAGCTAAAGGGAAATATGTACAAAGCTTCACATAAGAATTTAGGAGACAAGCTTTGGTTTTGGGTATACATTTGTCTTCTCAATAAACTTTACTCAAATGCATTGGAGGTTTGCATAGCTACTTGAGGCATACAATACTTATGTTTAACCCTTCAAATCTAGATGAAGTTTGTGTACATGAAACTCATTTAGAGGAAAGAGGAAGGAATGAACCTCAAGAGGGAATCAATAAGTATTTTCATAATGGAGACAAGGGAAAGATGAAGTTTGAAGGAAATGGAAAGAAAAATTCTTCGGTCAAGAAAGAGAGAGAGAAAATCTCATGTAAATGTTGTTCAAAGGATGGCCATGATGAAGACCATTATTGGAAAATTCATCCTGAAAAGAGGCCCAAAAAGTTCAACAACAAAGAGAAACCAAACATTGTTGCAACTGGACAACAAGATTTAGGATCTGATTCGGAAGATGAAATAAAAATCAAAGCCATGGGTTTACAAGGTAAGAATTCTATTGCTAGCACTAGTTCTTCAAATTCTACCATCAATGAAACTCAACATGAAAAATAAATAATATAGCTTTTTCACATAAGGGTAATTTCAAAACATACCAAGATATATACTCTTTTCAATGCGGGATCACAAGAAAACCTCATTTCTAAAGACATTTTCAAGAAACTAGATTTGGAAACTATTCCTCATCCTAAACCATACCCTTTAGGTTGGATATGTGACAATGCCAAATTGCATGTTGCAAGAAGGTGTAAACTTAGATTTTCCATCACTACAAACTATATAGATGAGGTAGAGCTTGATGTTATTCCATTGGATATTTGTGGTATTGTGTTGGGAAGCCCATAATTATATGATAGGAGAGCCATATTTCATCGTCATGAGAACAAGTATCATTTGTTTAAAAATGGAGTTGAGTACATTGTTAGAGAACATACAAAGAAGATGAATTTGTCACTTACAAATGCTGGACAAATGAAGACACTAGTCAATGCTAGTAAGAACCTTGTACTTTTGATGACTAAACCCAAAGACAGTGATGAAGAATAAGTTTTCAAAGGATTTGATGCAAAGTTACAATCTGATTTGAATGAGGTTGTTAATGAAAATGTTGAGATGTTTCAGGAACCAAGGGGATTGCCTCCTAAAAGGGGTATCCAACATGAGATTCTATTGCAGCAAGGAGGTCCTCTTCCAAACATTGACATGTGCAGGATGTTATACATGGAGAATTTTGAAATCAGAAAACAAACCCAAGAGTTGCTTGACAAAGGGTTCATCAAACCAAGCACTTCACCATGCAGTTCACCAATTGGTTTGGTACCAGACAAATATTGTATATGGTGAATGTGGGTAGATTTCAGAGCCTTGAACAAGAATACAGATATGATTGATGAAGGAGACAAATGGAATAAATATTTGAAAGCAAGGCAATCTCCATTGCATTCCTTGACAAACTATGTATTCCACTTGGTGATAATGTATACGAAAGATATTTATGACAAAGTTGTTGATATGCTTACTAGGCCTATTGTTAGTGCTTCAATTATTTTTAAGCATAATCTTATCATGCATGAGAGCTATTTTGAACAGTATGCTATAAATGTTGATTTCAAAGATGTTTATGGAAATTTTTATTGTACTAACCGAGTTGAGGAATTGGATTCCTATGTGCATGGTAAACTTTTGTATCTTGGCAAGTTATGCTTTTCACAGGGTGAAAGAGTTAACGTGATAAGGGAAGCACATTCTTCTCTTGTTGGTGGCCATTTTGGTGTAGGCAAGATGGTGGCTAGTTTGCAAAGCAAGCATCCTAAGTTTTGGGATGAGCATCTACACTACTTTCAACATGCTTATAAACAAGCCAAGAATTTCATTGAACAAGTTCATTTTGTGCATCAACCCGTTCAAGAACAGTTGGAAAAGAGACAAGCCAACTAAAAAGCAAGACATGACAAGTTTCGTGTTGGTCTTAAAGGCAAAAATTCATGCAAGACCAAGTGGATTGAGGTTGGAAAGGTGAGGGAACTATACCCTCATCTTTATATTGAATAAAAGTAGTCTTTTGGAGGTCCAAAAGCTTCCCAATTGGGAGGTGTGATCCAGGGGATCAATTTTTTCTCAAAAACAAAAGTGCTCGGAATCACTTCAAAATTAACACATATGTAGGAATCATCCTCACGAACCCAACGCAACTTGAACAGGCTCAAATGGGCATCGTATGAGAAAGATATCATGTTTTTTTCATTTTGCCAAATAAGAAAAATGTTGCTAACTATGCAATCTGTATAGTGTTTGAGTGGAAGATGACCATATAGTCCGTACGACCATACAATGATGTGGAAAATAAGTTGGCATTCTGACTAGGCAATATATGTGGAAGAGATTTGGGAGAATTGGCAACTGACACATTTCATAATTGTTGGAAAATTGTATGGTACCACGTGGCCCAGTCATGGGATGCCACGTGGCACCCTCTAGTGTGAAAAATGGGTGAGTCCACGGGGGTCACACCCTCAACCTCCAGATGGACGAAAAATCTTTGGCAGGGCCTAGGCTACCATCCCTCCCTCACGATGTTTCTTACCCATATACTTTTCATAATTTATTTAAATGTGAATTATGGTTTGGTTGGTGGAGGAAAGGGTCGGGGCCTAGCCCCAACCCCTGGTTCAAACCCCCGGTCTATATGACAATTCATATGATTATCACATATTAACCATTGGCACACATAATTGTTAGTGCTTTGAGTTAATCCCCATAGCATACACCATACAATCCTCCCATGTAACCATTGGCACGAAGACTATTTGCAATTGGGGTTAAGCCCAGAAGGAATGAATGTTTTCCATATGGCTATCCCATATGACCTAGAGTTCGGAGGTTGCAATGGATTAATTAGGTGTTGGTTTTTAGGTTAACTCTAGGCTACGTGGCCCATGCGACCTTTACCTCCATCGGGAAAATGGGTCAGTGCATAAATGGTCCTACAATTCCACCCAATTTGTGGGATTGTGGGATGTGTTGGGTTTTGGTGTGAAAAAAACACAGAGGCTGAGTTAGTCTGTTAATGGGTGCAATTTGGTGAGCAGGTACAACAAGCCTGAAGGGGAAAACTTCTAGGAGGTGCAACTTCTTCATTTTTTGGCTAAACTAGGCGTCGAAAAAGCCCAGCTAGGGGTTTTTGGACATTCTAAAGCCATTGGAGCCATCTATTTTGTGTTCGAAGAACTATAAGAGAAATTTTTAAGCATAATGAAAATGATCCCAGGGAAGCTGGACTAGGAGATGTATCCCAAGAGAGGGGTAAACTCTTTTATAATTTATTGTGTTATGTGTTCATTGTTGATGGTTTTTATATGTCTGATATGTTTCTCATGATTAAGTAAAAATCATTGAACTTATGTGTTATTAACTTGATCCAATTACCCAAACACATACCATTTTTACACTTGCAATTTAAAAGAGACAAGTCTTCTGCATTTTAAAGATCTATTGGAAACAAATTCATTCCATTTTCAGATCACTTACCCAACCTTGTTACCATATAATCATTGTTTCCAGATCTACTACTTACTTTAGGGTGTGATAACCTTTAACTTTTTTCTGATCTTTATCAACCCTTATTTACTCTTAATATAGCTCCAACTCTTCTAGTCTTTAGTATTTCCCACTTAGGTCTTCAAAAATAATTGATAAAATCAATGGTGATATGGAAGAACCTTGTCTCAATCCCCTTGAAGGATTGAATCACTTGGATGTTGGACCATTTATAAAGGAAATCAATGTCAAACATCCCGTGTTCCATTTGACAATATCCATATTGAATCCTACATGAAGAAGCATAAACCTAATATATAGATTTTTTCATATTAATCCCTTTAAACATTGTTGGGAGATTTTTGTTTTTTATAGTATGTAACCCTTCTTGAGCAACTCAAATAGCCTCATGAATATTTTTTCCCACTAAAAGGGAAAATTGTTTATGGGATATAACCTCTCAAAAATTGTTTTCAACTCTTACTACCAAAAGTTTTACCATGATCTTGTAGATACATGAGTGGCATAGGGTGATAAACTTGAATTCATCAAAGGTTTCCAACCTTTTTTTGGAATAAGAAATAAAAAGGTGGTGTTGAAAACTCCCAGAACTTTCCTTTAATTTCTTTATTCTTCAATCACTTGATAAGTTCTTCTTCTACTAATTCATAGAATCCAATGAAGAATTTTATTGGTTTTCCATCTAGTCCATGGATTTTTTTCCTTTTTAAAAGATGCCAAAATAGTGTTTAATTATTCCTTTGAGACTTCTTCCACCAATATTTGGTATACTTCCTCAAGAACAAATCTTGGAAAGAAAGTGAAAGAATTTAGAATTTCAACAATGTTGTCTCTATATGGCTCAATGTATATATATTAGAAGTGAGAGACTCCCATATTAACTATCTCATTGAAATTTCTAGATTTACTACCATTCATCTTTTTCATCTCCTAGATTGTATTTACTCTATCTCTGTGATTTGCATAAATATGAAAAAAACTGGCATTTCATCTCCTTTTTCTAGCCAGATGGACTTTCTCTTCTTTATCAATTATGCTTATACCCAATCCAAAATCTTCTTCTTAGTATTTTCTAGTCCTCTTAACCATAATTTATGCTCTTTAGTAAAAATCCCACCCACATTATTCTGATAAAATTTTTCTATATTTCTTTGAAGAAATAAAAAACTATGAAAGACAAAATATTTGTGAACAAAAATAAATTAAGTTCTTTTGTTTCTTATGATAGTCACACCATTAAGTATGAAAACATAATGAAAAGCATAAAAATAAAGGAAATCTTATTTATATCAGTTTGATGTAAGCATAACATTCACTTAGGTTGTTTTTACATAGATCGTATGACCTATACAGGTTCGTACTATTGTTGATAATGCTTAACAAATCCACAAAAACAAAAATGGAACTACAACACAACTTGTATTTGACTAGTATATTTTCAAAAAAATAACTTAGCCATATATCTTCAACCTGAGAATGCTTTCCTTTCACGACTGGGTGAATTTGCAGTCCGTACATAAATCATATAATCACTAGAGATGTATTCTCCATTATCCACCTCACTATGTGTTTCTCCCTCTGAATCTGAGAGACCCATCCACTAAATCTCCAGATATTCTATTTTCTCTTCTTGAATTTACCTTCTACACCTTGTACCAAGATTTTATGGGTATCCCCATTCATCCAATTGAGTCCATTCCCACCAAATGGGTCTACTGAGAATAACCTCTTATTCTCTCACACTTTTATTGGCAGACTCATTGCTTTCTTTTGTAATTCTGTAAATAGGTTGTCCCCATAGCTTATATAGTCCATCTTCACGTATTCCTATCATTACAGGTGGTCCTGGTACTTCAATTTTAATTGGACGGATGTGTACAATGCATCCAAATAAGCTTGCCCCATATCCTTGATTCTCCAAGGATGAGATTGAGAGAAATTTGATTCTCATACATGGTATGTATAATACTTCTGGTATCCTAAGAATTCTTCCTGATTCTAGTTGTAATGATACTGCCCCTTTTCCATGAAATTCCGTAATAACTCCTCAAGATTGACTTGAGAACTCCTAAAGTGCAAGTCAGTCACATGTCGTGTGACTTGTGGCCCCACTATATATGTACCAACATGTCTTGTTTTTTTCCTCTGTGTACAAAAACAAAGTGTACTTGTCCTTAAACATTCGAGAAAACTCTCTAGCTGTGGAAGCCAACTGCTTCTCTTCTTCATCTTCTTTTATTTCGAATTCTGTTGAGGTTTTTATCTCCTTTATTATCCCTCTTTCACCAAATCCCTTCTTATATTGAGTGCACTATCTAGCAAAGTGTCCAATATCTCCACACACATAACACTAGATGCGTGACAGATCTTTCTTTGGTTTTCCACTTGTGAATCCCCCTCTAAAGGTTGTTCTTCTTCATCCTCTACCTCCCCTCTTGGAGGTAAGTGAAAGGATTTCCTCCTCTCCATTATCATCCACATATATTATTTTCCTTATCTCTTCTTGACAACAATCATTCCATACCCTGTCCCAATCTTGTAGTTCCTCCCTGGACCCTACCCATGAGATGAAGGTGTCCCATTCCTTGGGAAAACCTCTTAGGGAAGAACAAACTATTTCAGTCAGGGATAATTTTACCCCAAACAAATATGAATGGGCTAGAGTAAATACATTCTATAAGGTGTCCCATTCCTTGTGAAAACATCTTAGGGAAGAACAAATTGTTTTAGTCAGGGATAATTTTACTATTTCTAGGGTTCTTATCACTTTTTTCCCATGAACCGTTATTTCTTCGAGAAACATGACATCAAGTTTGTGAAATTCCACTAATATCACCAAGGGTATCCTTGTAGAGGGGCTCATAAAATATCTTGTATCTAAGGATAATACAATCATGATTTCACCCTTAAGGGGGTTTTTCTTACTCTAAGGACCACTTTTATAGATTTTTGTTTCCCTCTCTATATTTCTTTCAGGAAATTTTCTTAGGCATATTGAAGGATGATTTCTTATTAAAACAATCTCTAAAAGGAATTCTAATCAGATCCATCCTCAGACATCCTTCTATACACTATTTCCCTATAGTTTTCTCCCTTTTTGGGATGGATTCAATTTCTAGCTATGGGTTGTCTTGAAGTTGCTTCCTCTAAAATCAATTCAATTAGGCTTATATTTGGTTCATAGGAATCCTCCATAGATTTCTTCCCTTCTTGTAACTAGGATGTTCTCTTTATGAGAATTGGGATATTTCTCAAACCTCCCAAAACCTCTTGGGAATCAATATGTCACTTCCCCTTTTATGCCTTTACATGATTTCTATTGGATTCCATTAGGGATGGACATATTCCTTTATCTTTAAAATCAAATCATTATGTTTTTGAATTAATATGGGATTCAAATATAAAAGAGATGGAATCATCAGGATTTTCCTCAAAAGTAATAATGTGATTATGCTTCCAATAGCATCACAATTTTATTGTTCTTGGATTTCTTATGTTCCTCATTTTGTTGTAGTGGGGAGTATTAAATGCCATTTAGTTGCATTTCCTTGGCTTATGAATAACCCTCTTCTTTGGATAGATTCTTTCTATGATTTCCTTAGAATATTTTTAGGATTACATAACTTACATGCACATTATTTCCCGTGGTTCCATTCTTCCCCACAACCAGACTTCCAAAAAACCTCTCCTCAAATTGTTCTTCTAGATTGTGTTAAGCGATGATTTATTTGTTTTCTTGTGGGGGTCTAGGTGTCTTTTTATTCACTCTCTCTTATTTCTCCTAAAAGTGTTAACCGACTTGGTGGTAGGGTTGAATACATGATAACCTAACTAGGAAAATAGAACTAGATATAGTTGACCAAGTCAAGAGGGAGGCCTATGTGGACTCAAATATAAAAACACTTTAGTAGATATACACTTGAAGGGTATAACTAAGATAGATTTCATATCAGTCAGTGACCAATGAAATAGAGATATCACTAAAATATCATTTACACCAAAATTGCACAACATGCCAAAAGGACATATAGATGGATCAAGTTTACAAAAAAATGAGGATATCAATTGTGCTTCAATTTATTTGAAATTTATGTTTCCTAGATTTATGATCTACTGAGTGGAAAGATGAATCTTTGTATGAAAATGATGGTAAGAACAAAGTCTATGTTTTTTTCCTGCAAGACTTCAAATTAATTGATGTGGAAAAATGTTTTGGGTCTAGCATAAAAACATGAGAACTATATCCAAGAAAAGAACCTTAAGGTTTGATAACATGGGTGAATTTTCGATCATGCTATAATATAGTTTGAGGATGCCTTCAAGAAGGATCAAAACTAAGAAATGGGGTGATTTCATGGCATAGTTTTGAGGGGAAAAGGTCACCTTTATACATTGGCCTAAACAACAGATCGACCCTGCATAGAAGTACCACCTGAAATGAATTAATGAAACAATTAGAAAAAATTGTTAAGGAAAGGGTAAGTTTAAAGTTTTGTGTGTTTTAATACCTTCCAAAAGGGTAAATATTTACACACTTACTCTTAGAATACCCATATCGGAAAGAGGGTGAGTTATGTATTCATCTAGGGTTATCTATGAACAAAGGATATCTGCAACACTTTATTCAAAATTATGTGGGTAGCAAGGCCTATTTCTGACCTATGGTAATAACATTTATGAGTAACATTTTTGGGGCATCAAACAACATGCTTTTTTTAATATTAAAAACTCTATTTATTAAATGCTAATAATTTTAACTTAATTAGTAAGAAATATTATTGCAAGAGACAAGAAGTCAATTAATGTTACCTCTTCTTCTGGTTGTAGTTTGGATATGGAACTAAAGAGAGCAGGTCTGATGCCTTCCTCTTCGCGTGAAACCATTGCCTTCCTCTTCGGGCATGGTCGTTTCCTTCCTCCTCATGTGAAACCACTTCATTCCTCTTCGTGGGCCCTAAATGTGCTGAGATAGTTTCATGAGTGTGGTTGGTGTGTGCCCCTCAAAGGATTTTAGTATTGTGCTCGGTGTGTGCCCCTCCAAGGGTTTCAGGACTGTGTTGGGCATGTGTGACCCTCTGATGGTTTCAACAATGAAAAATATAGACTAGAGGGGTTGGTATGTGGTTTATATAAAAAATAAACTCTTGGCCCAGAGTTTAAAAGGAATCCAAACTCTCGACTAAGAGACCTATCTGAAATTTTGATACCAAAAATTTGGTCATACTCTCAGACGAGAAACTTAAATTTTCTTAGTCGATATAATTTTAACTTTAGTTAAATTCTCATCTGAAAAGTATTACAGCTCTTAGCCTATAAAATATGTTGACTTTTTCTCAACCAAGAAATTGGAAATTATAACCAAAAAACACCAAATTATCAAAAACTTATTTCCCAACGTCACATTTTCACCCCCACAATTGTACATTCATTTGGTAGTTTGAAATCAATGGCCCTATTTTATTAGTTGTTGCTATTTATTTAGAAGTTGTTAATTTTATTTTGAGAGTCATAAAGTTTTTCTCTCACTCCCCAAAGTCATTTTTGTTGCTAGTCAGTGCCTGTACTTGGCTCATAGGTTGTGCTTCAGATTCTCAAATTTTTTCGACAATTTTTTTATTTCCCATAATTCATATATGGATCATACTTTGAAATCTAGTGTTTTCTAGGTGTTTTTATGTGTCGTTGGTTACCCAAATATCCCCCCAAATGTTTTCCTATGAAATTGTTTGTCAAATTTTACCTCTAAATTGTTGGCCAACGCAACTCATCCCTAAGTGTTTCAACTCCACCATTGATAATTTTCCTCTTCATTAATCGACCGTCAACAATTTCTAGTCGATTAGATCCACCCACATCAACTAGGTTTTTAGTAGGTCGATTTGGCTCTCTTGGTTGAATCGAATTTCATATGATTCAAATTGGTTGAACAAACTCTAGTCGACTTGAATTGGTTGTATTTCCTTAATTTTGACTCAAATTTTGGGAGTTGGACTTCCTTATCATTTGGTTGATTCAACTTGGTTGACCAAACTCTAGTTGACTTGAATTGGTTGTATTTCCTTAAGTTTGGCTCAACTTTTGGGAGTTGGAATTACTTATCATTTGGTTGATTCGACTTGGGTTGGTCGAATCATTTATTTCCCAGTTGACTTGACGTTGGATTGGATAGTTGAGATTATATAAGCAAATGAGAATTGTGATTGTAGTTGTCTTATTTTGGACTGGATGTTTGTGATATAGATAGGTTATAAGCCTTCCATTTCTGGATCAAATGGCATCGGAGTAGAAGTTCAAATGCATTTAGTGAGACTTGTATGGTAAGTACCCATAGTGATTACAAAAGAAGTGGACACGGGTTTCTTCCATAATCGGTTATAACAATGCAAAGATTAACTTAAAATACAACAATGCTTTTCCCGAAATGTAAAATATAACAACGCTCTTCTTAAATACAACAATGTTGAACTAAAAAATAAC
Source organism: Picea engelmannii (assembly GCA_009831015.1). Taxonomy (NCBI): domain Eukaryota; kingdom Viridiplantae; phylum Streptophyta; class Pinopsida; order Pinales; family Pinaceae; genus Picea; species Picea engelmannii. The sequence continues at coordinate 1,005,112 of ML778662.1, read as the reverse complement.
AATGCTTAATCTTAAATATAACAAAGATTTTATTAAATTATAAAATGTAATAATTCCTTTGCCAAAAATATACATTAAAACTGTGCTTCTCTTTAAAATATAACAATTATAAAGGTCGTGACCATTACATGGCACTGCTATGAATTCACTTGTAGCTATTAAGAGATATATAAATTATACTGCCAATATGGCGTTGTTCTAAAACAATAGACCATAAACAATTACGAATTAACCAGATACAACATCGCTGCCAGCTCTAACTACTGCAATTTAACTTAATTTGCGAATTAACTAAACATTTTAACTAAATTACATATTACTGCCAGCGCTAACCACTAAGCCTTTAAAATTTGTGTGCTCATTATATCTCGATGTAGTCATTTAATTCACTGTGCATTATAAAAAAAAATCTCTTGTAATTATTAAGGGATATTAAGCAACTAGGGGCAATAATCAAGGATTTTCGGAAATGGAATAAATATGTTTACCAACTGTCTGCAAGCTGAGTTTCACAACAAGGAAATATTGAAAATAAAATGCAGATTGGGATTATTTAAATGGCCAACTGACAGTGAATGGAATTTCACCAAAACAAACTGCTACTGCAGTTACTCATAATTCACATAGCATAAAAACAAGGGAAACCTCGCTTCCATAATGCTAAAAATAATCTGAGATTGATGATATAATAATTATCTTTGTGTAATTTATAATGGAAATACAGATAGTAAATAAAATTTTGTGTAGTAATATTTAAATCGTTGTGCAATCTCTTCAGTGGATAAAAAAATCTCGGTAATTAAAATACAAATGGGATTCTCTTCGTAATTAAAATACAAAATTGTGGCAGATGGAAGGGTGCGGGGTTCAACCACGATTCATCTGCTGAAGAGAGAGGCTGGCTTACCTCGTGAATATCACGAGTTCACAATTTAATCTTGTAAATGCCTCTATATGTAGCCCAATATTATAATTATTCCCAACTACCCTTCTTTAATTAACTGTGCTCAAAGCCAGCTATTGGCGAAGAACAATAACTAACCTAAAGTAGAGAATGGCAGACCATTGTGGCGTATTCCTTCATATGGCGATTTCCTCAATTGTCATTAATGTGAGATGGGTGAGAAAGGATTTGGCATCATTTTCGATCAAATCCATTCCGTTGAAAGGTTCGACACCCTCAGTACACACAATTAGAAAGAGGCGGTGAGCAGTATGATAGCTGAAAGTCATTTTTACTACCAGACAGTAGACAAGCAACATAATTGTGACATGGATTTTTCATTCAGGACACTAAATAATAATAATAAAAACCTCGCTCTCTATAACATTCCATTGCAAGTGAAGGTAATATATGTTGAATAATTGGCATCGAATACTAGGAAAAATATCACAGGAAATAATAATCAAGGACACTTCTATTAAAGTTCTACAGAGAAAGTAAATACAGCAAGTTAATCTTCAACTTAGACATTTTCATAGCTCCGCCACAGGAAGAATAAAAACAATAAAATAATATTCAAATAGACATTGTCAATTCCACGCCACAGGAATAACAAACCACAGTAATATATTATTCATTTAGACATTTCTTGCAGTGCTACCAGAAATCAATTTTATGCAACACAAACTCCTATGAGAGAAACATGAAGAATACCATTAAACAAAACACAGCTTATACCGATATCATAATAAAATAAACAACCTAGGCATATTGAGTCGTGGCAACAACGATGAGAAGTTTATTCCATCTGAACTACATTTCACAATTGTGGTCCAAATTTTATCTTCAACATTCAACATTATCGATATTCATATACAAAAATGAAACTAATCTCTTAAATGCAACTTACAAACACGTACATTTCCATGGAGGTTATTCCTATATAGAAAACTAACTACCTTTTTAATACAAAATTTACACAAGCGCACCATAGCCAATGGTGAAAAACCAGAAGTGACTGTCATGGACTCGTGCTCCGTCCAACGTCGGCTTATTGACTGATGAGACCTCACCGATACCTCCCAGCCAATGCTAGGGGTACTCTTCTTCCCCTTGAGCACCCTGAGCCACAAATGGTCCACACACACAATACTAGAGAATGCTAACTCCCATATTGCCTCGCAAAGTCGAGCTACCACTTGTTACCCAAGCTGGGTATCCCAACTCCCACAAGAGAAATTTAGTCAAGATAAAATTCCAGCAGCATAACCTTACGCAAACCAAACATGATCCATACTCCTCCTCAGCCATCCTTTTTATAGAGTTTTCAAGTGATTAGTTTCCCAAATCCTTACTAGATTCCTTTATTTATTTAATTAATTAGGAAAAACCTCCCACATACACATGTCGCCCAATCCCCTAGTTGTACCAGAAAATCAATTTATTAATTAATTAAATTTTTCTATTTCCCTCACCCACCTAAAAGAGTTCCTAAAAAACACTCCTCCGTGTTCCATTATTCCCTTACAATTCTTAAATGACTTACGTCTTACTTAAATCCTAGTTGAGTTCATAAATAGAAAGTTCCAAAGGCTAGATTTCTTACTAAGTTAGACATTCCCCTTTTTCTTTAAGTTTCACCCTTTTTAACTAAGTTAGAATTAACAAGTTTCAACAAACAACCATCTACCCCCTTTTAATAATTGAACCTTCATTAAAAAAATTTACTTTATTTAATAAAACTTGAATTTTCCTTACCCCCTTATTATATGTCTAATTTATTTTTTTTAGAGGTTCTACTTAGACCTAGGTTTTAATTTCACTAGGCTCGACGATAGTTCTTAAGGGAAAATTTGTTATTAAACTTTACTCAACACATCATTCATTTTAAGGCCGAACAGGTGCTAAGGAGGCATAGTTTTATAGGTGCTAGGTTTATTAACTTATCCGAGTTAAAACCACGACGTTCCCTTCAAGACACACTATGTGCTCCAAGGGTGGCACTCACCTCTTTCTATTTTATTTGAACGATGTGCCCTTCAAGATGCACTACGTGCTCCAAGGGTGCCACTTGCCTCTTGACTGAATTTGGTAGATGTCAAACCCTTGGATTCAATACTTTTTCAGGTGATCTTGTGGGAGACTAAGGGCATCTAAGGAATAAGGACCCTATCTTATTGAGTGCCCCTTAGAATTATTTTGAGCGACTATCACAGTCTGCCCTCACGACATCATGGGTCTTCTCGAACTAGGTAATCATTAAACTACAGTTCGAGCCATGGTGGGAGTGCTAGTAGGTTGTGACAGGGATGCTGCCACACCTCTCCCTCAGTGTCTCTGGTTGTCGTGCATGGCCCCTTTACTCCAAATGTGAGTTTGGTCAACAAGACATCGTCAACCTACATCCATCAATAAAACATGTCAGCGATAACAATCAACATCATAATATCTAATCATATGTACATATATCACATCAACAACATTCAAACCCTAACAATCCACTCCCTGACTTGATCTAGAGTCCAACGGGTTTCATCGATGCCTCAACATCCTCTAATGTCCAGAGTCCTACACACTCAGGAGAACCCAGTCATTAGCACCTGTCAATGTAAATACAACAAAAAAAAAATCATCAAATCCACAATATCTCATAATTGTAATCAAAACAACCAATAGTATAATGACCTAGATCACTTGAACGCAAGTGTCCTCAAAGAATAATTTCTCTCAGTACGCGCAAGAGTGGGATGTTACATACACCCCCTCTTGTTTTAAATTTTGTCTTGAAGTTTCATAGAATGTAAGTGTCGAAATAAAGTGTATCAAAGTATCATATGTCTATATATCAAACAAAAATGGAAACTATTGATGCATATCATATGCGTCCTCCTAGGTCGTCGACTATGGACTATAGTTTTCCCAATAGACCTTGACCTGATTTATTGTTCGACGTCATAGTTGTCGAATGTGATGGTCCATGATGAGGATTGGCTCCACCGTGAGTGCACCCTCATCCGATACCTGCAAGGATCTCATGTCAATAACATGTGTAGTATCACTAACATAATGTCTCAAAAAAGATACGTGAAAAACATCGTTCATACGCCTCAAAGGTTCAAGCAAGGCTTGTCAATAGGCCATGGGCCCCTTCTTTTCCACAATATCGAAGGGTCCCATGAACCTAGCAGAGAGTTTAGCACCCTATTGAGCACTCAACACACCCTAAAAACTCTATGACCATTTCTTTTTTGTGTACCACTCGATCATTTTCATTGCCTGTTTTCACCTCACTATGAAACTGATGCCTTCGCTTATCTTTTATGTTTCATGATTGAATTGATTAAAGTTTTTTTGAACATACAACAAAGAATCATATTAACTCGAAAAGGGACTTAACAACCACTCAAAGAATCAATGATCTAAAAATTTTCCCCAACTCTCTTAGAAAGTTCGACATCGGTAAAGGTAAAAGGTGAAGAAAGTATCTTGAGAATTCAAAATAGTCGATCATCGATCTTCATCAGCGTCGACTGATGAAATCCTTTATTTCTTACGATTAAGCCTCGGTAGGGATTTTTTCGAAGACCGATCCATTCGTCTTCAATAGATAAGTATAATAGTGAGCGCAATAGAAATAGAGGAGTGACACCGCCGATCACCGACTCCCAAAAAGTTTTTGACGAAGAAAGATTATGAAGATGATGACCTGTTGAGAATCTTCACACTTGAAATTTCCCCCCGATCACCAATCCACGATATCATCGGCATCGAAAGTTTTATCAGAAGGATATTAATCAAAGTATACACATAGATAATAGTCGATCCCCGATCTATTCACCAGAGTGATGTGACATGACGAGACATTTTAACCCCTGAATGTGTTAGGTACGTCGTATTCACAGCTATTAGTTAATTCATGGATTGCGCATTAGATACTAATTCGTGTGTGAATCAAAAGGAACCGTTAAACCCCTTGATACAATGCATCTTCCTCTGCACCTCCACCGTCAACCAGTTAAGATTTATCTGTAGAAATCCAATAGTATTTTAGTTTGAATCTACATTCATTACTCATATTAACTAATTGATATGACTGATAATACCTCTCCAATTATATCCTTTTCGAGTCATTGTGTATGATCCTATTATGCACAACAAGAAATTTAGAACAAATAGAACATCGAAGTTAACAGTCTGGAGGAAACGTCCAAAGTTCAGTGAGTATTAAACCATTATCTTAGAAAGCATTACAGGTATGTGTCCATTAGTGGTGTTTTTTACATTCCATTTTATATATTATCACCCAACACTGCTCTGTAGATATGTTTAAAAGGGGTGTTTTATTGCAGGAACACTGCTTCCAAAGAAACCCACCATCAAGAAATCTCCAAGGGTGCCAAATATACTAGAGTCAGAAGCAGGAGAAGTCTCCTCCCCATCAGTTGCAAAGAAATTAGAATTCATTCCAAATTTAGTGCCCGTCATTAAGATAGCCACCAAAAAGGCCTTTGTGCAGCCCCTAACCTTTGGAGACACAAAGGCAAGCATTGGAGCCAAAAAAAAAATTCCTCGTTGGGAAGAAGTATTCAAGAAAATCAAGAGGGAGGAACCCCTTGATTATACGTTCCCACACAATGACCTTGACATGAGGAAGCTCTATGACGAAGTCCTCCCAAATATTCGTAGGGATTATTTGCACATGGTAGCGAGTGGGTCTTCGGTGTTTCCTTGCATTAGGCTCATGAAGTGGCTCATTGACCATGTTGATGCACAAATATTTTTGGTTAATGATGATAACGGTGAATGCATCAGGTTTTTCCTGCCATCAAAGGTCTAGATTTATTACAAGCTCAGGGATTTTGAAGAAAATTTGAGCATTGATTTCAGTCTGAGTTTATACGCATCACACGATACCAACAAGATCATGGTGCCTTGGTGGAGGGAAGACAAAAAATTCACAAACCAGATTGTCGGTTGGTATCCAATGACCAATCTTAAGGAACCATACATATATCTCATGGCTCTTCTCTACAGGTTGCATGGTGAGAAATATTATTCCCGGTTTTCAGAGGCTTGGATTCCTCTAGCTTACACAATGGCCATTTCAGGAACGGGTTTCAATTGGGGCGCCATCATCTCCAAATAACTGAGCACTTACATAAGGCAAGCCTAGACGCCAAAGGAGGGAGAGGCTCCCACCTTCTACATGGCCCCATATCTTATGGACATCATCTGTGCCAGGAATTCTTTCTCTGGGATGAACCTAAACTGGCATTCCTTGGAGCTTCCGGTCCATGTATACTTCAACATCCTATGGGGAAAAAGGTACAAAAAATCCTATGCTGTTATATGTGATCAATTTATTGCATGCATTTACTTCTTGCTATTTAGGAAAGAATGCCCTAGGATGTTAGATGAAGAAAAAAGGGTTATAGAGAAAGTTAGACACCGGTATTTAGATGAGAGAGAAAGCTACATCAGGGTTTTAGGTGCCATAGGGACACCCCATTTTTTACCTTTATATGTTTCCGATCGACTAGTATTGGGGGAAATTTGCTATCAAACCATTTTCCAGAGGTATAATGCCACTTTAGTAAAGGAAAAGAAGAGATCCTTCATACCTTATGGGTTTCACATTGAATTCTGCATGGTTAAAGACACCGCACATGCTAAGCAAGGCTAAGTCAATTAGAATTCCTATTCAAAACTATTCGATTTCACAAACACAATCCCAAGGGCCTAGTCTTGCAACATGCATTGTAGGTATCATCTTGTTGGCCCTATGCCCATGACCGGTTCAAAGATGAAATTTTCACTAAGAACACTCAAGACTGGAATGAGGTAGCGACCAGAAAGGATGATCCTCAAGGAACCAGGTTTAAACCTATGAGCTGGGAAGAGCAGGCAACGTCTTTGGAAAAGACAACTCAAGAAATTATCAGGACCAGGGAAGGAGTAGTAGCATATGAATTGGGTGAATAAATAGGTTATACCCAAGAGGACATTGAAGCTGCGGGAGTTCATGAGGAATCCCCGATACAAATCAGGGATTTCCCTGAAACTCAAGTTACATCAGGGATGGCATAACTCTTGTATCGACAAAGTCAGCTGCTAATGAAGCGAATGCAAGATGATTCATACCTTGTCATAAGACATGTGATTTCAACTACCATCCAAAGTGTTCCGATGGAGCCAAGTGGCTCCAGTTCCTTAAATCTCGATAAAACCAATGAATCAAGTAACCCTAGATCCACAACATCGTTGGTCAAGTCCCCGGAAGGTGGAAAAATTCCAACAGAGACAAGTTGGGTGTCGATAGAAACACAAGCGCCTAATCACCTGAGAAAACTTATACAAGTATATAGTGACGAAGAGAGTCTGGAGCCATCTCACGACACCTCAGTGCATGTCCAAGAGGAATAAGGCCTCAATAAAACCCTTTCCCCTAAGCTCTAAGTTCAAGACAAGGAGGTCTCACAAAAGGAAATGGAAGCCGAAAGCGGCCTCGACACGAAATAATGTGATGAATTGGAAACCGAAGCAGGTCCAAATGATGAACCTACTCAAAAGGAAATCAGTAGTTCTACAACCGACGAACAAATAAGTAACGAGTCTGTACACGACACCTCTAATATTCCCAATATTCAAATCCCTGACAAGCGAAATGAAGAGGTCGGATCTACAAAACAAAATGAGGAAGTTCGAGAGCCCACTCTTGAAAACATTTACACCACTGGTAGCCTATGAAACAACCTCACATGGGGTGATCAACAGATACCAGAGACGGTATATGAGGTAGCATACATCTATGCGCTCTCCTATGATTAAAAGAGAAAGGCCATCATTCAAAGGACTGCAAAGAAGAGAAGGATCACTTTGGATCACTCCATCTTTTTTGGAACAGAAGAGAACTTAATCTACACAACAGACGCTTGTATGTATGAATTGATTGGTGTGGGAATAACCCTCTCGAATGTCGCCCATGATAGATATAGGAGGGACAAAAAGGAACTAGCCACCACCCTGAAGGAACTCGAGCACTTGCGCCATCTTTTCGAATACTATAAAAGTTCCACGTAGATCAAGTTGTATCTAAAGGGTTAGTTCTCAAGAGTTTACAATGGGTTCAATAAGGAAAGACACCTTCTAACCAAGAACATAGTTGATTTCTAGGAGGACACTCTCATGGCACTCACGACGTGTAAGGAGGTGGAGCGATAGAATGAAAGGGCGTAGCAAGAAGTAGAGAGACTCGCATATATTGAGGCAGTCCAACAGGGCTGAGAGAAGGAAGAACACGGCATTAGTTTGTTAGGAAAAAGTAGTCTTGACCGCATGAAGCGATCAGTCAAGTACTGGGCTAAGATGTCTCGAGACCCACACCGATAAATCCAAGAACAGTGGACCAAATGCAAGAAGCATTAGGATAAAATTAATAAAGTCATGAAGGATGTTAGGCTCCCCGAGTTTGACACCCCTAATGAATTTATTGACCTGGGTGACATGTTCAAGTTTCATTTCGAACATGACTCGCTATGGATTGAAGAATGTTCAAAGATAACCAATGCGAGTACTGGTCATGTGCAAAAGTTTGCAGAAAATCTGATCAGAGCTCGATCCATGCAACAGTAGTTGAACTCCATTTTAGTAAAGTATAGGGTGCATGCAGTGGACATTGGGGGATTATATGCATCTCTGATGGAGAAGCATAGATTTCCATGGGCCCAAACTTGTGAAGAATTGTTCATCAATTGGTCTGAATATGAAAGAAGTCAGCCTTTCCAAGAGATATCTCGGGTAGACTGTTAAATGATAGTGCCACATGGAGATTTTTGTTTGGATCAAATTATATTTAGCCATTAATTATAGTTAAACTTTATATTATAAATAAAGACATCGACAAAGGAGCAAGGGTCGATGGTTGTTGTAAGAAATCCTTATTTTCGGTTGTTAAGAATTATTTTGAGACTGCTATGAATTGAGAAGTCCTTATGGACCAAAGACAAGTTATTTTCATCAAATGTATGTGATTGGAATTGGAGAAGAACTACTTCCTATCATGTTCCATGAATGATCCAGTAATGAGTAAGAGCAATTAACTCCATTGTCAAGTTATGTGGTGCAATGCTTGGATGTTCTTTGCTCTAATGATGAAGATAAATCATTGTGTTGTTATGTGATGAGTAGTTATGGTAGAAGAATTATTTTTCTTGCCATTATCTTGTTACATATGTGTTTTATTTATCATAGTTAGTTTCTTAGATAGTAAGTTGATGCTCATTTGGTTAATGTATTAGTACTAGGCCTATGGTATAGAACCATTGTCTGCATGTTTGAGAAACGGTTTATCCCAAGCTCAACCTCTTCCCCAGTAGTTAAAACTCAATCCTATTATTTGTCAAGTTGGTTTATACTGTCTTGCATCTCTCATACCAGCCCCACTCCAAGAGAAAATATAGAGAAGAACAGTCCTAACTGAAGGGAGAGCCTTCACAAGAAAACACAAAGTGCATCGATAAATTGGCTGGATCGCAAGATTTGGAGAACCATTCCACATTTAAACATTGTAGAGTCTAATTAGGCCTCGGTGGAAGGTTTGGTTCCTACTGTTGAGACCATGGATTTAAGTCTCATCAACAGAATTGGCGCTAGAAGGAGGGCCTGAGAATGAATGGCTGAAAACATATTTCATATAGCATTTCAAACAACCTATAGATTCGCAAAGACCCACATGCATGGCTATTCTTTCGCAAGACAACCCACGCATGTTGAGTATTTCTGAAATGGATAACTCACCCCAGCGCAAGGAAGAACCTCTTCACCCTGAACTACCTTACGCTCTTCCTCACGAGGAAGTAAATCAATTGAGGAGAATCACAAGAGCCTACGCCTGATAGATCGGTGCATTGTCCTTGTCTCCCATACTCCCTCGAAGAAAACAACAAATAAGACTAGTGATCAATACTCCCGATGAATTTTTCATACATTTAGTAGAATACTTAATAGATTTCACGATTAAAAAATTTCAAGATCCTCTTGATTTGATACCCGAAATGCCAACCGATGATCTCTCTAGACCTAAGCACTCTTCATAAGAAGATGAGTTCGAATTGGATTTAGAAGATATGGAAGGTAATAAAAACCATGAGGAATAAAGGGAAATACCACCTTAGAACAACTAGCCTTAGTTGGTTGGAGATGCCTTGGTCGTCCCTGGATGAATACATAATCTTATGTGACACCCGGAGAAGCTGCTTCCTAAATATGACCCCGAAACCTCAGTTTTACTTGAAGATCATATCAAGAAATTCATACTCGCGATAAGGCTTATGAATGTTCAACATGAAGACATATTTTGTAGGTTATTTCCCTACACATTTGAGAATTCGGCTTCCACATGGTATTTTAATTTTCCGGTAGGATCCATAACCAGCTGGACCAAGTTCTAGAATGACTTTTTAGATAAATTTGCAAACGAAACTACCATGGGAGCTCTGATGGATGAGTTGTTCGTGGCTACCATGAGCCTGAAAGAGAGGGTCAAATATTTTAATCAAATATTCATGACCATCTTAAAAAAATTCCATCCCACAACGAAACCAACTCAAGAGTTGCAAATAGAGGTTTATGCCAATGCGCTTCCGTCTTCTATTTCTATGTTCATTAAAAGAGCCACTAAGAAAACCCTGGCAGAAAAGTTTGAAGAGGCCAAGACGATAGAATTCCAGATGAAAGGATGTAACGAAGGCAAGGCCTCTTTAGTGAAAAGAGAAACCCAACCCCTTCCTAGGAGAGGACTCCTTTTGACTAGGCCGATGGTGAAATCGGCTGAACAAACTCCCGACAAGGGAAATGGAAATATAGAAGATCTACAATGCATGGTTAAGAAATTATCTAATGAGATCATAGACATGAATAGAAGTGTAGGAAAGGGAAACCAAGGCCAAAGGCCCTATAATCCTTTCCTTAAAAGAAACCCGCCTTTCAAAGAAATTGAACCTCCCCCAAGCTAACTTAAATATTGATCTAGGAAATGTTGCATCTGATTCTTTTTTTACTTACCACCAAGAAAACCACTCTGAAAGAGAATACTTTCAATGGTTCCACGCTATGAATTTAATGGAAAATAGTTTTCTAGACAAAGTCTCCTTGACTGAACAACCAAGTAGTTCGGCTATCAATATTGTCGATCAAGAAGAGATTGATCACCCATAAGACCCAACCATGATTATATGGGATCCCAACCTGATCATGCCTTCCAACGACCTATTTGAGTCTCAAGAGCAACCCGCAAAAGTTTTAGCGATACAAACATGTAGTAAGGGCCCTCCTGGGTCGAAATATACCGACACTGCCCAGGTCTTGAAGAGTAAGGGAACCCTCGATCGCCCAAAAACACCTTTCTATATCGGTAAGAAACATATGAGCATCCATACCTAGGAATCGCCCAAACTTTATTAGAACATGGTCGAAATTTTGAAAAAATTAAGGGCTTATATATCCATTATGGACATATGTAGGATCCCTCAGCAGAAATACTTTATGTTGCAGGCTCTGAGCTCAGTAGAAAAATCAGTGGCAGCAAGTGGCTTGGAAAGAAATCTCTCTTCCACTGATCTGATGAGAAAACCAATTGTGAATATATGTTTAGGAGATAGGAAGGAAAATCCTTTTGTCCCACCTTTCCTCTTGACGTTTGAAGTCTTGAACAAGAACCTTCAAAATTGCTTAGTAGATTCTGGGGCGTCGTCCAATGTGATGCACTTGGCCATTTGTAATAAATTAGGCATTGTCCCTCTCAAAAGTGATAAGCATGTCATACAATTAGATAGAAACCAAGTCAAGGTCATGTGAGAACTCAAATATGTGATGATTAGGATAACAACACATCCTAATTGTTTGCAAGTGATTGGCATCATTGTGGTAGATATCTTATAGGCATATGTGCTATTGCTGAGCTGATATTGGTCTGAAAATATTAATGGGTATTTCATTAGAGACTAGGCCCACCTTTGGCTACCACTGAAGGAATACAATAACATGATCAAGATCGACAGGGAGAAATATCTGAAGCATATTGTCACTAATCTGAAAACCCCGAACGAACCCACATCTACAGATTTCCCCATATTGGGCAATTATTCCTGTGATTCTCATTTTGGAAACTTTTCTCCTCTCTTGTCCAATGTCTCGTTTACCCAAAACTCTGAAATGATTTTCCAAGAATAATCACTGATGTCGATAGGAGACTCTCTCTTCTGTCAAAACCCTGCACTAGGACTTGTGGAAGAAAAGATCGGGGAACAAAACATTAAGGAGGGAAGAGAAAGGAGCGATTGTCGTTCACAAATTTGGACCCTCTATTTTGATGGATCTAAATCACAAGGGTCAGGAGCAGGGTGCATCCTCATCGACTATAAAGGTAAACGTCATTTATTGACCTGTAGAATAGAATTCGAATGTACCAACAACACTGTCGAGTATGAAGCTCTAGTACAAGGGTTAAGGAAAGCCATAGATCTGGATGTCAAACAATTGAAAGTTTTCAGAGACTTTGAGATTATTGTTAGACAAGTGAAAAATACTATACATTGCAATTCGCCTCATCTTAATAAATACTAGCAGGAGGTGCATAAGTTAATAGAGCGCTTTGAGGCTTTCAATATCATCGTGATTCCCAGAGAAAAGAATATTCTTGTTGACTCCTTAACCACAACTGCTTCCAGACTGTCGCCTTTAGAAGATTATGAATCCTCCCTATTCACTGTAGAGCTTCTCTACAAACCATCGGTACCTAATAACATTTCCAATTGGAAAGTATTTGAGAGAGATGAATAGATCATAAACTTCTTAACCAACCAAGACAATTTCAAAGATCTCTCTATTGATGATGAAGAGTTCCAAGAGAAATCAATAGAAACCAATCCTCTAACAGAACAACACATGGATAAATCAAAGGCTCACACAATCTCAAAGGGGATAGCTAATCTAGAGAATCTGTTTGATCTGAAGGAACATTTTAAAGGACCTAAAAACACAAATACCGGTAGCTCTTCTCCCCTCCATGAAACTATAAATATTGGAACCCCAGAGAACCCAAAGAATGTGAATCTTGGCAAAACTATATCCAAGGAAGAGAGGAAAGCCTACCTCAAATTATTTAGACAATACCAGGATGTCTTCGCATGGTCCTATAAGGATTTGAAAACGTATGACACCCTCATTATTCAACACACCATCTCGTTGCAACTTGAAGTGAAGCCTTTCCAACAAAATCTCTGAAAGTATCATCCATCCCTAGAACCTCTCATGGATCAGGAATTAAAGAAGCTTTTAGATGTGAAGATAATTTTCCAATTTAGGCATTCTTCCTGGGTAGCAAATCTTGTTATGGTAAGGAAAACATCGAGAGAGATCCGAATATGCATAGATTTTCGGAACCTCAATAAAGCTTCAAAAAAGGACAATTATCCAGTCCCGTGGATGGAACAACTCCTGCAGACCATGTCGGGATCAGAGATTTTCTCTCCACTAGACATTTTCTCAGGCTACAACCAAGTATTGGTTTCGGAAGAAGATCATTTAAAAACCACCTTCCGAACCAAATGGGGGACCTTTTCTTATAAACACATGCCTTTTGGGTTAATCAACGCAGGAGAAACCTTCCAAAGGTCCATGGACGTGGCTTTCTAGGGACTTATCAATAAATGTGTGGTAGTGTATTTAGATGACGTAACAATGTACTCAAAGAATAGAGAAGAGCACATCCAACACTTAACTTATATTTTCAAGAGATGCAAAAAATATGGTATATCTCTGAACCCTAAGAAAAATATCTTCGATGTTGAGGAATGTAAGTTGTTAGGTCATATTATATCTCAATAAGGGATTCACATAGACCCTGAAAGGATTAATGCCATAGCTCAACTTCCGCTACCCCATAACAAGAAAGCTATGCAGTCCTTTTTCAAGCAAATCAATTTTGTGAGGAAATTAACTACCGACTTGCCGAAATCATCGAACCCTTACAAAATATTATCTGCAAGGATGTTGAATTTAAGTGGGATGATGAGAGAAAAAAATATTTCAACCATATCAAAATTTCCATCTCCCAGGCCCCGCTGTTGCGAAGTCCCGATTTCAATAGAGATTTTTTCCTTTATACTTTCGCCTCTGACCAATCACTAGCTACGGTTTTGACTCAGAAGGATGATGACAAAAACAAATCCCCAATGTCATTTATGAGTATGAATATTCAAGGAGTTGAGCTCAATTATCTTGCTATAGACAAGCAGGCCTACGCAGTTTATAAAGTAGTAAATCATTTTAGATATTACATCCTCAAGAATCACACTAAGGTAATTGTTCCACACCTTGCAGTCCGATCCTTTTTTACCCAAAAGAAATGGGGGAAAGGAGAGGGAACTGGATGGTAGTAGTTCAGGAATTTGATTTGGATATAAAGCCTACCAAACTAGTAAAAGGACAAGGTTTATCCAAGCTTCTAGCCAAAGCCCAGGATCAAGTAACTAGATATTCTGGATGGGAGAACGAAATGGCACTATGGTGCGGTGAAGTATCACACATATCCCCAGGACAAGTCTCTTGGTACAAGGATCCATCTTATCTTCTATATCACGGGACTTGTCTCGAAAGCCTCAACCCCAGAGAGAGGAGAGCCCTTAGATTAAAATCTGCACAATATCTCCTTATAAATTCGGTGCTCTTCTGGATCAATTATGATGGGGTACTATTAAGATGTCTCGAACACAAAGATGCATAAAAAGTAATGAAGGAATTCTATGTTGGCCCTGCCGGGGGAAATTTCATCGGAAACACCACCTCTCATAAGATCCTGAGAGCCATCTATTATTGGCCCACCTTGTTCAAAGACGCTCATACTTAAGCTAGGAACTGCAAGACTTGTCAAGTAAGCGCTAGAAAGGAGAAAAGAGCGGCAGTCCCACTTCAACTCGTGACTGTCTCTAGGCCTTTTGAGCAATGGGGGTTGAATATAATAGGGGAAATTACCCCGAGCTCTTCGAAATTGCACAAATACATCCTTACTGCAATTGACTATTTCAAAAAATAGGTAGAGGCCATTCCTCTAACTCATGTAAATGAGAAGATAGTGATCCAATTCATAGAACAACAATTTATCACAAGGTTTGGTGTCCCCTCTATTATGGTCTTTGATAACGCGACTTAATTTTCTTCCACCCTATTGATAGAGTTTTCTCTGGATAAAGGAATCATAATCAAGTACTCTGTGAATTATTACCCTTAGGGAAACGGTGTGGTGGAATCAACTAATACAAAACTGGTAAGGATATTAAAGAAGATGGTTACAGATAACCAAAGAAATTGGCATAATCTACTTCATAATACTATATGGGCCGATAGGGTCACACCAAAAGAAGCTATAGGAATTTCCCCATACTTTCTAGTTTACGGGCAAGAGACCATCCTCCCAAATGGGCTCTATCTTCCATATCTTCAGCTAGCCCAAGATTCCAATGAAGAACCCTCGTCAGCCATGCAACAAAGAATCAACACTCTTCTCATGCTAGAAGAAGAGAGAGAAAAGGAAAAGTCAAAATTCTTAGCTCATCAACAAATAATGAAAAGATGGTTCGATAAGCATAAAGCTAAAGAGAAGAATTTTGAAGTAGGAGACTTGGTCCTGAAATGGGTCAGAGTGAATGAAACCAAAGGGAAACATTCTAAGTTTCAGAACATGTGGCTTGGACTTTTCCAGGTGGCTAAGAAGATTGGGGCAGACACTTATCAGTTGTAGAATCCAAAGGGAGAACCTGATGCCCTCCCAGTAAATGTTCAAGCCCTAAAACAATACTTCCAGTTAATATATATATTAATATATAT
>ML778662.1:966914-989256 GCA_009831015.1 Picea engelmannii | reverse complement strand
ATATAAACAAATATGTGTGCTTTATGTTCTTTGTTTGTTTCTTTTCATTCTAGATTTTCATGTTTGTGAAGGTATGTCATAGTAGAAAAATGATGGTTAGCCTCTAAAACTTGTGCAAGCAAGCAAGCTCTGGTTTTTGACTCATCGCTCACTTACAAACACCAAAAGCACTGGAAAACTTGCGGTCACTTTGGGGAATCCTTTGTCTAACCTGAGAAAATAAATAATGTCGAACAAATGTCATAGATGTCTACTTTGTGGTTCGGTAATACCTCAAGAGAAATGAAGGAGGAATAGATATTTTGCATTTGCCCAATGAATCACCATTTCTTGAGCACTCAACACACCCTAAAAAGTCTATGACCATTTCCTTTTTGGGTACCACTCGATCTTTTGCATTGATTATTTTCAATTTAGTATGAAACTGATGCCTTCGCTTATATTTTATGTTTCATGATTGAATTGATTAAATTTTTCTTGAACATCCAACAAAGAATCATCTTAACTCAGAAAGGAACTTAAAAACCACTCAAGGAATAGATGATCTAAAATTTTTCTCCGACTTGCTTAGGAAGTTCGGCATTGGTAGAGGTAAAATGTGAAGGAAATCGCTTGAGAATTAAAAATAACTGAACGTCGTTATTCATTGACGTTGGTCAATGGATGCCTTTCTTTCTTGTGATTAAGCTTCAGTAGGGATCTTGCCAAAGACCGATCCATTCGCCTTCGGCATATAAGTATAATAGTGAGCGTTGCACAAATAGAGGAGTGACACTATTGACTGCCGACTCCCAAAATGTTTCCGTTGATGAAATCTTATGAATATGATGACCCGCTAAGAATCTGCACACCTAAACATTCCCCCCGATCACCAATCCCCGATATCATCGGCGTCAGAATTTTTATCAGAAGGATATTAATGGAAGTATACACACAGATAATAGTTGATCTTAGATCTATTTGCCATAGTGATTTGACATGATGAGATGTTTTAACCCTTGAATGTGTTAGGTACACCGCATTCACAACTATTAGTTAATTCATGGATTGCGCATTAGTTACTAATTCGTGCATGAATCAAAAGGAACCATTAAACCCCCCGATACAATGCATCTTCCTCTGTGACTCCATCATTAACTAGTTAAGATTTATCTGTAGAAATCTGATAGTATTTAATTTTGAATCTGCATTCATTACTCGTATTAACTAATTGATATGACTTATAATACCTCTCCATTTATATCCTTTTTGAGTCATTTTGTATGATCCTATTCTGCACAACAAGAAATTCAATACAAACAGAACAATGAAGGTAACAGTCCGGAGGAAACGTCCAAAGTTCAGTGAGTATTAAACGACTATCTTAGCAAGCATTATAGGAATGTGTCTTCTAGTGGTTTTTTATGCGCTCCATTTTATATGTTCACACCCAATGTTGCTTTGTACATATGTTTAAAATGGTTTTTTTATTGCAAGAATAATGCCTCCAAAGAAACCCACCATCAGTAAATCTCCAAGGGCGCCAAAGCTACCAGAGCCGGAAGCAGGAGAAGGCTCCTCCCCAGCAGTTGTGAAGCAATTAGAATTCACTCCAACATAGGTGCCCATCACTAAGATAGCCACAAAGAAGGCCTTCGTACAGCCCCCGTCCTTCAGAGACACATAGGAAAGCATTGGAGCCAAAACAACATTTCCTCATTTGGAAGAAGTGTTCAAGAAAATCAAGAGGGAGGAACCCCTCGAGTATACCCCGCATAGTGACCCTGACACGAGGAAGCTCGACGATCAAGTCCTCCTAAATATTCATAGGGATTATTTGCACATGGTAACGATCCGGTCTTTGATGTTTCCTTACATTGAGCTCCTGAAGTGGCTCATTGACAACGTTGATGCACAAAAATGTTTGATTAATGATAATAATGGTGAATGCGGCAGGGTTTTCCTGCCATCAGAGGTCCAGAGTTACTACAAGATTAGGGATTCTAAAGAAAATATGAGCATTGATTTCGTTCTGAGTTTCTATACATCACACAATATCAGGAAGATCATAGGGAACTATCGGCTGGTATCCAACGACCAATCGTAGGGAACCATACATATATTTCATGGATCTTCTCTCCAGGTTGCATGGCGAGAAAGATTGTTTCCGGTTTTCAGAGGCTTGGATGACTCTAGCTTACACAGTGGCCATTTCAAGCATGGGTTTCAATTGGGGTGCCATAATATCCAAATATCTAATCACTTGCATAAGGCAAGCCCATACGCCAAAGGAGGGAGAGGCTCCAACCTTTTACATGGCCTCGTATCTTTTGAACATCATCTGCACCAGGAATGATTTCTTTGGGATGAACCTAAATTGGCATTCCTCGGAGCTCCCATACATGTATACTTTAGCATCCTATGGGAAAACAGGTAAAAAAAATCCTATGATGTTATCTGTGATCAATTTATTTCACACATTTACTTCTAGCTATTCAGAAATAATGTCCTAGGCTGTCAGATGAAGAAAAAAGGGTTATAGCGAAAGTTGGACACTGGTATGTAGATGAGTGAGAAACCTACATCAGGGTTTTCGGTGCCACGGGGACACCCCATTTGTTACCTTTATATGTTCCTGATCGACTAGTATTGGGGAAAATTTTCTATTAAACCATTTTGCAGGGGTATAATGCCACTTTAGTAAAGGACAAGAAGTGAGACTTCATACCTTATGGGTTTCACATTGGCTTCCACATGGTTAAAGACACCGAGCATGCTAAGAAAGAAGGGCTAAGTCAATTAAAATTTCAGTTCAAAACTGGCCAATTTCGCAAACACGATCCCAAGGGCCTGGTCCTACAACACGCGTCGTAGGTATCATCATGTTGGCCCTATGCCCATGGCTAGTTCGAAGATGAAATTTTCACTAAGAATCCTCAAGAATGGAATGAGGTAGTGACCAGAAAGGTTGATCCTCGAGGAACCAGGTTTAAATCTATGAGTTGGGAAGAGAAGGCAATGTCTTTGGATAACAAAACTCAAGAAATTATCAGGACTAGGGAAGGAGCAGTAACATATGAATTGGGTGAATAAATAGGTGATTTCCAAGAATACATTGAAGCTCCGGGAGTTCATCAGAAATCCCTGATACAAATCAGGGATTCCCCTGAAATTCAAGTTACACCGGGGATGGAAAAACTCTTGTATCAGCAAAGTCAGCTGCTAATGAAGGGAATGCAGGATGATCTGTACCTTGCCATAAGACCTGCGATTTCAACTACCATACAAAGTGTCTCGATGAAGCCAATTGGCCCAGGTTCCTTAAATCCTAATAACACCAACGGATCAAGTAACCTTGGATCCACGAAATCATCGGTTAAGTCCCCGGAAGGCAGAAAATTTCCACCAGAGATAGGTCGGGTGTCGATAGAAACACAAGTGCCTAATCCCCTGAGAAAACTTATACAAGTATATAGTGACAACGACAGTTTGGAACCATCTCACGACACCTCGGTGTGTGTCCAAGAGGAATAAGGCCCCGAGAAAACCCCTTCCCCTGAGCTCAAAATTGAAGACAAGGAGGTATCATAGAAGGAAATGGAAGATGAAAGCAACCCCGACATGAAAGAGTCTGATGAATTTGAAACTAAACCAGATCCGAATTGCGAACCTATGCAAAAGGAAACTGACACTTCTACGGTCGATAAACAAATAAGTAATGAGTCTGTACCCGACACCTCTACTCTTCCGAATATTCAAATCCTTGATGAGCGA
Source organism: Picea engelmannii (assembly GCA_009831015.1). Lineage (NCBI taxonomy): Eukaryota > Viridiplantae > Streptophyta > Pinopsida > Pinales > Pinaceae > Picea > Picea engelmannii. The sequence goes on along the minus strand of ML778662.1, from coordinate 985,503 downwards.
CAAGCAGAGGTCGGATCTGGAAGACAAAGAGAGGAAGTTCAAGAGCCCACTCTTGAACAAATTTACACCACTTGTAGCCTGGGAAACAACCTCACATGGGGCGATCAACAGATACCGTAGACAATAGATGACGAATCAGACATTTATGTGATCTCCTACGATCAAAAGAGAAAGGCCATCATTCAAAGGACTGCAAATAAAAAAAGGATCACTTTGGATCACTCCATCTTGGTTACAATAGAAGAGACCTTAATCAACACAACAGACACTCGTATGTCTGAATTTATCGACGTGGGAAAATCCCTCTCGGATTCTGCCCAGGATATATCTAGGAGGGATGAAAAGGAAATATCCACCACCCTGAAGGAGCTCGAACACTTGTTCCATCTTGTCGAATACTATAAAAGTTCCACGCAGACCGTAGTGTATCTAAAGGGTGAGTTCTCAAGAGTTTACAATGAGTTCAAGAAGGAAAGACACGTGTTAACCGAGAACATAGTTGAGTTCCAGGAGGACACTATCATGGCACTCGTGACATGCAAGGAAGTGGAGCGATGGCATGAAAGAGCACAACAAGTAGTAGAGAGACTCGCATATATTGAGGTAGTCTAGCAGGGTTGAGAGAAGGAAGAAGATGGCTTTAGGCTGTTAGGAAAAAGTAGTCTTGACTGCATGAAGCGATCGAACGAGTACTGGGCTAAGATGTCTCGGGACCCACACCGATAAATCCAGGACTAGTGGACCAAATGCAAGAAGAACTGGGATAAAATTAATAAAGTCATGAAGGATGTCGAGCTCCCCGAGTTCAGCACCCCTGATGAATTTATTGACTCGGGTGACGTGTTCAAGTTTCATTCTGAACAGGACTCACTATGGATTGAAGAGTATTCAAAGATAACCGATGTGAGGCCTGGTCATGTGCAAAAGTTCGTAAAACATCTGATCAGATCTCGAGCCATGCTACAATAGTTGAGCTCCAATTTAGTAAAGTATTGGGCACATGCAGTGGACATCAGGGGATTATATGAAGCTCCAATGGAGAAACACATATTTCCATAGGCCCAAACTTGTGAAGAATTGTTCATCAATTGGTATGAATATGAAAGAAGTCACCCTTTCCAAGAGATATCTCGGGTAGACTATTAAAGAAACTATTAAATGATAGCACCACGTGGCGATTTTTGTTTGGACATCGACAAAGGAACAAGGGTTGATGTTTGTTGTAAGAAGTCCTTCTTTTTGGTTGTTAAAAATTATTTTGAGACTGCTATAAATTGACAAGTCCTTCTTGAACAAAGACAATCTATTTTCATCAGATGTATGTGATTGGAATTGGAGAAGAACTACTTCCTATCTTGTTCCATGAATGATGCAGTAATGAATAAGAGAAATTAATTCTATTGTCAATTTATCTGGTGCAATGCTTTGATGTTCTTTGCTCTAATGATGAAGATAAATCATTTTTTTGAGATGTGATGAGTAGTTATGGTAGATGAATTATTTTTCTTGCCATTATCTTGTTACATATGTGTTTTCTTTCTGATAGTTAGTTTCTCAGACAGTAATTGGATGCTCATTTGGTTAATGTATTAGTACTAAGCCTATGGTATAGAATCATTGTCTGCATGTTTGAGCAAGGGGTTATCCCAAGCTCAACCTCTTCTCCAGTAGTTAAAACTCAATCCTGTTATTTGTCAAGTTGGTTTATACTGGCTTTCATCTCTCATACTATCCCCACCCCAAGAGAAAATACAGAGAAGAACAATCCTAACTGAAGGGAGAGCCTTCACAAGAAAACACAAAGCCCATCGATAAATTGGTCAGATCACAAGATCTGGAGAACCATTCCACCTTTAAACATTGCAGAGTCTAATTGGGCCTTGGTGGCAGGTTTGGTTCGTACTGTTGAGACCAGGGATTTAAGTCCCATCAACACACCCTTTCCAAACTTGATCGAAATCTTATGCGGTTTCACCTACAAGAAGACTTGATTGCCAACTTTATAACTATGGTCGGCACGATGTGCATCAACATAACTCTTCTGTCGATCCTTCACTTCCTTGATCCTTTGTCTTATTATGTTCATTTGATCCTCCATTTCTTGGATGTCTTATGGTTCCACCAGGACTCTATCCTCAAGCTGATCCCAACTCAAATGTGTCTAACACGATCTCCCGTAAAGAAACTTGAAAGACGCCATCTTAATGGTTCTTTAATAACTGTTATTATATGAAAATTCTACTAGTGGCAAGAATCCTTCCTAACACTTTTTTTGGTCCATAACTTTCATATGCAACATATCCTCCAAGATTTGGTTTGTTCGTTTGGTATTCCCGTCTATCTCCGAGTGATACACGGTACTAAAGTTAAGTTGGGTTTCCAAGGCCTCTTGGAAACTAGTCCAAAGTCATCCTATAAACACCAATCCTCTATCGAAAATAATCCTCTTAGGAATGCCATGCACCTCACAATATCACTGATGATAAATCTAGCTATGTCAGGTGCTTGATACGTCGTACGGACAAGAGTAAAATGAGCACTCTTTGTCAGAGCATCGATTACCACAAAAAGTGAGTTGTGCCTCATTGCCTTCAGTGGAACTCCAATAATGAAATCCATCGAAATGATCTCCCATTTCAATTCTAGAATAGCGTGTGGTTGTAGTAATCCTGCAATATCTCTATGTTCAGCCTTCACTTGCTAACATTCTAGACATCTTGCCATGTAGTTGACTATGTCTAACTTCATTCCTTTCCAGAAAAATAAGGTTTTAGGGTCTGCCCTCATCTTCGTGGCTCTAGGATAATCCATGTACACTGCTCTATGACCCTCATTTAGGATCAAACTCCTCAACTCGTCGTTGCACGGTATGTAAATTTGACTTTAAAATCTCAATAATCTATCATTGTCCACAGTAAATCCCTCAAATTTCGGTACCATCATTGTGTTTATTTCGATAAAATCCTTGACCTCTTTGTACCAGTCATCGTCGCACTCTAAAGTTAGAATATTTTCATGTAGATTCGTCTAAAGAAGCATCACCAAAAATAAGCGTGGTCTCCGACTCAACGCATTATCTACTCTATTCACGATTCCTTTTATGTAATTAATCTCTAAATCATACTCACTAAGCAATTCCGACCAACGTCGTTGTCGCATGTTCTGTTCGCTTTGTGTAAAGATGTGTTGTAGACCAAAGTGGTCCATTTTTTGTTCGAATTTTCTTCCAATAAGGTAGTGTATCTAAAATCTCAAGGCATAAGCAATGACTAACAACCCCAAATCATGTGTCAAATAGTTCTCCTCATTCCTTATCAACTTTCTCAAGATGTAAGCGATCACTTGACTATCTTGCATCAAGACTTCACCTAAGCTTTCCTTGGATGCCTCAGTGCATACCAAGAAGTTTGCATCCATGTCAGGGACCTTTAGTATCGGTGTTTTCATCAACAACTCCTTGAGCCTCTGAAATGCTTCTGTGCATTTCTCGATCCAAACAATATTCTTGTTCTTCTTTAGCAATTCCGTGATTGGATTTTCTATCCTTGAAAAACTCTCGACGAACCGTCGATAGTATCCCGCTAAACCCATGAAGCTACACACTTCTGGGACATTTTTTGGCGTAGGCCATTCCATAATATCCTCGAACGTTGTTGGATCAACAACGATACCTTCCTCATAGATGGCATGCCCTAAGTAGTGAATCTTCAATTGATAAAACAAGCATTTAGACAGTTTCCCAAACAATTTGTTCTCTTGTGGACATTGTAGCACCATGCGCAAGTGCTCGTAATGCTTCTCCATCATCCGAGAGTAAATCAAAATATCTTCAATGAATACTTGGACGAACTTGTCTAATTATTCGCGGCAGACCAGATTCATCAAACTCATAAATACCCCTGGGGCATATTTAAATCCTTCAGTTGCATTTTCAACTCCTGTAAATCAGGGGTCGACATCCGATACGACATTCTCGCTATCGGTTCAGTTCCTAGTTTTAGGTCGATGGTGAATTCCAATTCCCTCTCCAACGACAACCCATATAACTCCTTGGGGAAGATGTCCACAAACTTTTGCACCACCAGAAGTTTTTCTAGACCTTCCGCTATGCCCTTCTCGTTTAACACAAGGATCACATATAGCTTGCATCCCTTGTGCATGCTTCTCTGTAGCTATAAGGAAGAGATTAAACTTAGGGAAAATCCCTAGTTCTGACCTACAATCACACGTCATTATTCCTCATCATCGACCAAGCTCAATCATTTAGTCTTACAATTGAGTATCACCTCATGCGATTCCAACCAGTTCATACTGATCACAATGTCATAAGGTTATAATATCATGAAGTATAGGTTGTCGCTCATGAAAAGCTCTCCCATGTTAAGAATACAACCCGCAATCTTCCCTCCAATCTTCTGTTTGGTTCTCGAAGCCATTTATAGCAAGATAAACTTGTCCTATTCGACTGCCTTTACCTTAATTCTTTTTAGCGCTGCACCAAAAATAAAAATCTCTATAGCACTTGGATCTATCAAAATACTAAGGTTTTGGTCAGCGACGATACCTAATGTCTTGAGCATAGTCAAACGATGCTCTACCTAGTGGTTATTCACCACTATATGAATCTGATGGGCCTTACCCAAATCTCCCATGGTAGTGGGTCCAACTGATCTAGATGCTTTGGTCCTCTCTATTGGGCAGTCATGCTGGTAATGTGGCTCTCCACATGTCCAACACCCTTTCTTTAGTCATGTACTCCTGGTATCTTAAGTAGAAGCTAACGACCCACTGGCCTAGAACCCTGGTTTGTTCTACTGAACAGGCCTAAACTGTTGTTGTTGCAGTCAACGTTGGTGCTCGTGCTATGGTCCTCTGTAAAGAGTTCGTTGTTGAGGCAATGATCATTGGGGTGCAGTGTATGTGGATCCTCTCTGAGTGTCTCGAAATCCTGGTGAATGTCTAGATGGTGCCTGATGCTGCAGTGCACCAAATGACACATGTTCCGCTGGTATCGTTGGAGTCCTACTCTAACCCCCATTGATAATCTCCTCCTCTGCTATGAGGGCCTTCTGGAAAACATCATGCAAGATTTTAGGCATCAGAATCCTCACCTTTGCACGAATGCTGACGTTAAGGTCGAACACAAAATTGTTGACCTTAAGTTTCTTAGTATTCTAGTGCGGAGCATATCGAAGAAGATCCATGAAATGAGCCTCATACTTGGGCACCATAGGACCTCCTTGTCACAAGGCATTGAACTCGTTGAGATGACGCTCAATGAATTCCTCAGATAGATACCTTTCATGGAACCGTTCCTCGAATAGTTCCCATGGCACGTCTTTGACGACCATGTTCAATTGAGGAAGTAGCTTCTTCCACTAGAGAAGATCTCTCCCTTTCAGTTGAAAGATCGCCATGTGGACATTCATGTTTTAAGTATACTCGCAAAGTGAAAAGAACATATCCATATTCTCCAACCATGCCTCAGCGGTTGTGCCGTCCGACGCACCAAAGAACTTAGGAAACATGACCTTTTTGAGTTCGCGGTGAATGCTACCATTACCGATTGGGGCACGATGGACCCTTAGGAGGTGTTGACGACCTAGCCTCATCTCTATCCAAACGAATGATCAGTGCCTTAGACATCCTCTGGAAGGACCTCTTTAGCCCAACCACATCTCCCACAGTTATATGTTCATGTCTGATAACCTGTTCGTCTCCTAGTGGGTTAGACCCCTCAGGCATGGATGCTACTCGGGGTTTCGTGCCTCCTCCCCTAGAACCCCGTCATCTGCCTCCATGATGTCCTCTAACCATGATTACCTGCCTGAATACAAATCAATTTAATTATCAACATTATAATCAAATATCTAATAATCGAAAGCCGTAGTGATCCCAAGTCGCTATGACAATGTGTGATGCATAACAAGCGCAATTTGTTTCTTCTAAAGAAGGAAGTAACAATGACAACAGTCAACCAATGCAACTCGATGACGAACACAACATACACAATTCATAAAATAGACAACTTAACAACCCAACATACTAGTACCTCATGGAGATGGATGCAACATACAAAAATCAATTAGACAAAATAAAAAAATGACTACTCGCCCATCCTACCCTGCAAGGTTAGGACCTCCAGGACACATAAGCAACGCTCAAGCCCAGGTTCGCATTGATTTTGACCATTTAAGGTCTTAAGGCTGGTGAATATTCTGAGGAACAAGGAGGTGTGTACATCCCTCCCAACACAAGAAAGACCACGCCTACTAAGAAAAGGGGCAACATCAATCAATCCAAACACAACCAACATCAAGCGACACCGGTAACTAGAACCTTCACAGTGAGCGAGGAACAAAATCACATTCAAGCGTTATGACACAATTTACAATCATCACATCATCATCATCAGAAAGCGCATGTCCCAGACCAGGTTATCATATGCACTCATCGCTCAATCGAGCTAAACGAGGTGCAAAGTACTATATTCAATACAAGGTTAGAATTGTGCAACAATCTATATGAATCTCATTAACATGTTACCACCATAACACCATTTCAAGCACAATATATCCAACCTCAACCGGTTGTTAAAAGAATATAATAACACTTACCTACCTTTTTAAAATATGACAAGGCTTAACCGTGCTTAACATCCTTAGTGCCCGTTATAACAATGCAAAGGTTAACTTAAAATACAACAATGCTTTTCCCGAAATGTAAAATATAACAACGTTCTTCTTAAATACAACAATGTTGAAATAAAATATAACAATGCTTAATCTTAAATATAACAAATCTTTTATTAAATTATAATATGTAATAATGTCTTTCCCAAAAATATACATTAGAACCGTGCTTCTCTTTAAAATATAACAATTATAAAGGTCACTGCCATTACATGGCACTGCTATGAATTCACCTATCATTATTAAGAGCAATATAAATGGCGTTGTTCTAAAACAATCGACCATAAACAATTACGAATTAACCAGATACAACATCGTTGCCAGCGCTAACCACTGCAATTTAACTTAATTTGCGAATTAACTAAACATTTTAACTAAATTACATATTACTGCCAGCTCTAACCACTAAGTCCTTAAAATCTGTGTGCTCATTAAATATCGATGTAGTCATTTAATACGCTGTGCATTATAAAAAAAAATATCTTGTAATAAATTATTAAGGGATATTAAGGAGTTAAGCGCAATAATCAAGAATTTTCAGAAATGGAATAAATACGTTTACCAGCTGTCTGCAAGCTGAGTTTCACAAGAAGGAAATATTAAAAATAAAATGCGGATTGGGATTATTTAAATGGACAACTGAAAGTCAATGGAAGTTCACCAACGAAAGAAACTGCCACTGCAGTTACTTATAATTAGCATAGCATAAAAACAAGGGAATCCTCGCTGCCATAATCCTAAAAATAATCTGATATTGCTGAAATAATAATTATCTCTGTGTAATTTATAATGGAAATACAAATAGTAAATAAAAACGTTGTGTAGTAATAATTAAATCGATGTGCAGTCTCTTCATTGGATAACACAATCTCGGTAATTAAAATACAGAAGGGATTCTCTGCGTAATTAAACGAAACTGAACCACAGAATCGTCGCAACTGGAAGGGCGCGGGGTTCAACTACGATTCAACTACTACAGGAGTCAGCTCGTAGGCATTTCTCTGAAGACAGTGGCTCGCTTACCTCGTGAGTATCATGAGCTCGCAATTTAAGCGTGTAAATGCCTCTACGTGTAGCCGAATATTATAATTATTCCCAACTACCCTTCTTTAATTCACTGTGCTCAAAGCCAGCTATTGACGAAGAACAATAACTAACCTAAAGTAGAGAATGGCAGGCCAGTGTGGCGTATTCCTTCATATGGCAATTTCCTCAATTATCATTAATGTGAATGGGTGAGAAATGATTTTGCATCATTGTTGATCGAATCCATTCCGTTGAAAGGTCTGGCACCCCGAGTACACGCAACTAGAAAGAGGCGGTGAGCAGTATGATAACTGGAAGCTGTTTTTACAACCAGACAGACGACAAGCAACATAATTATGACATGGATTTCTCATTCAGGACATTGAATAATAATAATATCCTCGCTCTCGATAGCATTCCATTGCAAGTGAAGAGAAGATAACGATAATAAGAGGTAAGATATGTTGAATAATGGGCATCGAATACTGGGAAAAATATCACAGGAAATAATAATTAAGGACACTTCTATTACAGTGCCACAGGGAATGTAAATACAGTAAGTTAATCTTCAACTTAGACATTTTCATAGTTGCCCTGCAGGAAGAATAAAACTAGTAAAATAATATCCAAATAGACATTGTCAATGCCACGCCACAGGAAGAACAAACCACAGTAATATATTATTCATTTAGACATTTCTTCCAGCGCTACAAAAAATCGATTTTATGCAACAAAAACTCCTCTAAGCGAAACATGAAGAATACAATTAAACAAAACACAACTTATACCGATCAGAATCAAATAAACAACCTAGGAATACTAACGTTCAAGGTCGTGGCAACGACGATGAGAAGGTTCTTCCATTTTAAATACATTTCACAACTGCGGTCTAAAATTTATCTTCAACATTTGCCATTATCGATATTCATATACTGAAATTAAACTAATCTTTTAAATGCAAATTACACACGCGTACATTTCCATGGAGGTTATTCCTATACATAAAACTAACTACATTTTTAATACAAAATTTACACAAGCGTACCGTAGCCAATGGCGAAGAACCGGAAGTGACTGTCTCGCACTCGTGCTCCAACCAACTCCGGCTTGTTGATCAATGAGACCTCAACGATACCTCACAGCCAATGCTAGGGGTAATTTTCTTCCCCCTGAGACCCCCGAGCTGCAGAGGAGCCACAAACAAAATACCAGGGAATGTTAGGTTCCAAATCTCCTCGCAAGGTCGAGCTACTACTCGTTACCCGCGCTGGGTATCGCAGCTCCCATAAGAGAAATTCAGTGAAGATAAAATTACGGTAGCGTAACCTTACAAAAACCAGACATGATCCATACTCCTCCACCATCCTTTTTATATAGTTTTCAAGTGATTAGTTTCCCAAACCCTCACTAGATTTCTTTTTTTATTTATTTAATTAGGAAAAGTCTCCCATGTACACATGTCGCCGAATCGCCTAGTTTCACCAGAAAATTAATTTATTAATTAATTAAATTTGTCCATTTCCCTCACCCACCTAAAAGCGTTCCTAAAACCACTAGTCAGTGTCCCATTATTCCTTTACAATTCTTAAATGACTTACACATTACTTAAATCCTATTTGAGTTCATAAATATAAAGTTCCAAAGGCTAGATTCCTTACTAAGTTAGACATTCCCCTTTTTCTTTAAGTTTCCCCTTTTCTTTAAGTTGCCCCCTTTTTAACTAATTTCAAAATTAGCAAGTTTAGACAAACAACCATTTACCCCCTTTTAATAACTAAACCTTCATTAAAACAATTTACTTTATTTAATAAAGCTTGAATTTTCCTTACCCCCTTCTTATTATATGTCTAATTAGTTTTTTTTTGTTTAGAGGTTCTACTTAGACATAGGTTTTAATTTCACTAGGCTTGGCGATAGTTCTTAAGGGAAATTTTGTTAGTAAACTTTACTCATCACATCATTCATTTTAAGACTGACCAGGTCCTAAGGAGTCAAATTTTTCTAGGTACTAGGTTTATTAACTTACCTGAGTTAAAACCATGATGTGTCGTTCAAGACGCACTGCGTGCTCCAAGGGTGCCACTCGCCTCTTTCTGTTTTATTTGGACGATGTTCCCTTTGAGACACACTCCATGATACAAGGGTTTCACTCGCCTCTTGACTGAATTTGGTAGACTTCAAACCCCTGGAGTCAATACTCTGTCAGGTGATCTTGTAGGAAACTAAGGGCCTCTAAGGAATAAGGACCCTGTCTTATTGCACGCCCCTTAGAATCATCCTGAGCGACTTTCACAGTCTTTCCTCACGACATCATGAGTCTTCTCGAACTAGGTAATCGTTAACCTACAGTTTGAGCCACAACGAGAGTTCTAGTAGGGTGTGACCACACCTCTCCCTCAATATCTCTAGTTGTTGTGCGTGAATCCTTTACTCCAAATGTAAGTGTGGTCAGAAAACTATCGTCAGACTACATCCATCAACAAAACATGTTAGCGATAACAATCAACATCATAATATCTAATAATATGTACATATGTCACATCAACAACATTCAAACCATAATAGTCCACTCCTTGACTTGATCCAGAGTCCAAGGGGTTTCATCGATGCCTCAACATCCTCTAACGCCCAGAGTCCTGCACACTCAGGAGAACCCAGTCAATAGCACCTATCAATGCCTCAACATTCTCCTTGGATGCGTTAGTGTATACTAAGAACTCCGCGTCCATATCAGAGAACTTTAGTATGAGTGTTGTATTCAATAAATCCTTGAGCCTCCTAAATGCTTCCGCGCATTTCTCGGTCCAAAAAAACTTCTTATTCTTCTTCTGCAATTCCATGATTGGATTTTCTATCCTCGAAAAACCCTCGACGAATCGTCGATGTATCCCACTAAACCCATGAAGCTATGCACTTCTGGGTCATTTTTCGGTGAAGACCATTCCATAATAGACTCGACCTTTGTTCGATCAACAGTGATACCTTCGTCGGAGATGACATACCCTAGGTAGTGAATCTTTTATTGATAAAAAGGGCATTTAGACAGTTTCCCAAACAATTTGTTCTCTTGTGGAAACTGTATCACCATGCACAAGTGCTCGTAATTCTTCTTCATTATCCGAGATTAAATCAAAATATCGTCAATGAATACTTGGGCAAACTTGTCTAAGTAATCACGAAACAGGGAAAAAATAGAGAAATATTATTTATATCAATATGTTGTAAGCATAAAAATCACTCAAGATGAGTTTAAATAGATCACACGACCTATACAAGTATGTACTATTGTTGATAATGCTTAAAAAATCCACAAAAACAAAACTAGAACTACAACTCAGCCTGTATTTGACTAGTGTATTTTTAAAAATAGAACTTATACATATATCTCTGACTTGGGAATGCTTTTCTTTCATGACTAGGTGAATTTGCAGTTCGTACATAAAACGTACAATATTGATTCCTCTTTCTTACCTCTATTTTTTAGTTCAAACAATTGTGTATCTTCCCTATCGTGGCCTCCTTTACCTCCTTCAACCTCTACTCGGTCTCTCTAACTTGAATGAGATGATTGTTGTCCCTATCTCAGCTCCTCGTATACTCAATGAAACTTATGCTTGCCTCATGGTGCACACACAGAAACCTGACTTGGTTTCTGTAGATACCTTACTTGGTCTAAGGTTTATCCTTGCCTCTTTCTACATTCACATAGAACCAACTTAGTTTCTATAGAGACATGACTTGGTCTCGGGTTATCCTTTCCTCCTTGTACAGATATAGAGATATAGGTTTTTGTAGAGACTCGAGTTGGTCTCTTCTTTGTTTTGTGTGGCAGACCCTACCTCATCCTTCTCTAGAGCTCATCCTCACCTTAGTCGACCTCCCTTTCTTTCTTTTGTGTGTGAGAGTAAGGCTTGCTAGGTTACTTTTAACGCTAGCCTCCTTTTCCTCATGCATTTCTAGCCTCTCATTAAGAACTTGATCCAAGAGTGGGGACTTAAACAAGAATTGAGATGCATCCAATGTCTAAGATGCAATATTAGCTTGAGTTAGGTGGTCCCCACATTTATAATGTTGTGTAGGAATAATATTTGGGCTTCCTCCTAATTACTAGACAACCCTAATGAGGAGAAATTACCTACCCGAGATACACTATAACATGCTTTTCACTTCTTTTAATCCCTTGCCCAAATTCTTAAATTTATTAGAATCCCATGTTACCACTAAAAATTTTACTTTCTTCAATGTTGTTTCAAATTGATAGCTTTTCAAGTCCAATGGGGTATCATCAAAGATAACCCATTTCTTTTTACCAATTTTAGACACTCCTCATCCTATAACAATGTTTTATTAAATTTAAATGGCTTTTTGGCTTCAAGTATTGATTCACTATCTAAATTAGAATGGTCACATGATTTAAGTAAACTCTAGCTCCACCCAGGGTTTAACCCTATCTAATTGCACCATTAATTTTTTTGTAACCAAGAAATTTCCAAGTCTTTTTGATACCCCTACTTCACCCACTTTATTGTTTCTCCAAGTAGGCACAAATTTTATTGGTTCAACATCCACAAAACCTACTTCATCTATCTTGTATATAAAGAAATATACTAGTTTGTTCTACCTTGTTATTCTCCCCACACCTTTGATCTATTAAGTGTAAAATTTAGTTTTCCCTTAATAATAACACTCCCATTCTTGATATATTCTAGTAAAAAGAAATCCTCCCATAAATATTTTCTCTCTTTATATGGTCCATAACAATTATCATAAAGATCTTCTATTGTGATTCTTGAACTAAGAATTCAGTCTAGATACTTGGAAAGAGGGATTTAAAATGGGTATTGACTTTTTCCACCAAATTATCAAAACCCCTAAATTTCATATAGCTTCTACATATAAGAATTTCCACTCCTTCATGATTTTTTATAGGATTCCTAACACTGTTTTCCCCTCACCCATTATTTCTTCGAGAAAAATGACATCAGGTTTGTGCAATTCCACCATTCTCACCAAGGGTATCCTTGTAGAGGGGATCCTAAAATCTCTTGTATTTAAGGATAATGAAATCACGATTTCACCCTTAAGGGGGTTTTTCTTACTCTAAGGACCACTTTTATATATTTTTGTTTCCCTCCCTATATTTCTTTCAGGGATTTTTCTTAGGACTATTGAAGGAATATTTCTTATTAACAAAATTTATAAAAGCAATTCTAATCGGATCTATCCTCAGACATCCTTCTATAGACTCTTTCTTTATGGATTTTTCTCCCTTCTTGGGATGGAGTCGATATCTAGCTATGGGTTGTCTTGAAGTTTCTTTCAAAAAATAAATTCAATTAGGATTATATTTGGTTCATAGGAAGCCTCCATAGGTTTCTTCCCTTCTTATAACTAGAATGTTCTCTTTATGAGAATTGGGATATTTCTCAAACCTCCCAAAACCTCTTGGGAATCAATATGTCCCTTCCCTTTTTATGCCTTTACATGATTTCTATTGGATTCCATTGGGGATGGACATATTCATTTATCTTTAAAATCAAAGCCTTATGTTTTTGAATTAATATGGGCTTCAAATATAACAAAGATGGAATCATGAGGATTTTCCTTAGAAGTAATAATGCAATTATGCTTCCAATTGCATCACATTTTTCTTTTTCTTTGAGTTCTTATCTTCCTCATTTTGTTGCAGTTGGGAGTATTAAATGCCCTTTAGTTGAATCTCCTTGGCTTATGAATAACCCTCTTCTTTGGATATATTATTTCTATTATTTCCTTAAAATAATTTTAGGATTGCATCACTTACATGAACATTATTTATTGTGGTTCCATCCTTCCCCACAACCAGACTTCCAAAAAACTTCTCCTCAAATTGTTCTTTTAGATTGTGTTAAGCGAGGATTTATTTGTTTTCCAATGGGGGTTTAGGTGTATTTTTATGCACTCTCTCTTATTTCTCCCAAAAGTGTTAACCTACTTGGTGGTAGGGTTGAATATATCCTAACCTAACTAGGACAATAGAACTAGAGATAGTTGACCAAGTCAAGAGGGAGGCCTATGTGGACTCAACTAGAAGAAAAATTTAGGAGATATACACTTGGAGGGTCTAAATGAGATATATTTCATATCACTCGGTGACCAATGAAATAGAGATATCACTGAAATATCATTTACACCAAACTTGCATAACATGCCAAAAGGAGATACAGATGGATCAAGTTTACAAAAAAATGAGGATACCAATTGTGCTTTAGTTTATTTGAAATTTATGTTTCCCAGAATTATGATCTACTGGGTGGAAAGATGATTCTTTGTATGAAAATGATGGAAATAAGAAAGTCTATATTTTTGGCATGCAATACTTCAAATTAATTGATGTGGCGAAATGTTTTGGAGCCAACATAAAAACATGAGGACTATATGCAAGAAATGGCCCTTAAGGTTTGATAACATGGGTGGATTTTCCATCATGCTCTAATATAGTTTGAGGATGCCTTCACAAAGGATCAACAGTAAGAAATGGGGCAATTTCATGGCATAGTTTTGAGGGGAAAAGTTACCTTTATACCTCGGCCTAAAAAATAGATCGACCTTGCATAAAAGTACCACCTGAAATGAATTAAGGGAACAATTAGCAAAATTTGTTAAGGAAAGGGTAATTTTAAAGTTTTGTGTCTTTTAAGACCTGCCAAAAGGGTAAATGTTTCCACACTTACTCTTAGAATATCCATATCAGCAAGAGGGTGAGTTATGGATTCATCTAGGGTTATCTATGAACAAAGGATATCTACAACACTTTCTTCAAAATTATGTGGATAACAAGGCCTATTTCTGACCTATGGTAATAACATTTAGATGTAACATTTTTGGGGCATCAAACAACATGATGGTTTTAATATTAAAAAATCTATTTATTAAATGATAATAATTTTAATTAAATTAGTAAGAAATATTATTGTAGGAGACAAGAAGTCAATTAACATTACCTCTTCTTCTAGTTGTAGGTTAGATATGGAACTAAAGATAGAAGTTCGATGCCTTCCTCTTCACATGCAACCGTTGCCTTCCTCTTCGCGCACAGTTGTTTCCTTCCTCCTCACGCGCAACCATTTCCTTCCTCTTCATGGGGCCCTAAATGTGTTAAGAGAGTTTCAGGAGTGTGTTGGGCATGTGCCCCTCCAAGGATTTCAACACTATGTTGGGTGTGTGCCCCTCTAAGGTTTTCACGATTGTGTTGGGCATGTGTTCCCCTATGGTGGTTTCAACAACGAAAAATATAGACTGGTGGGGTTGGTCTGTGGTTTATATAAAAAATAAATTCTCAGTCGAGAGTTTAAAAGGAATATAAACTCTTGACCAAGAGATTTGTTTGAAAGTTTGATACCAAAAATTTGGTCATACTCCCGGACGAGAAACTTAAATTTTCTCAGCCGATAAAATTTTAACCTTAGTTAAATTCTCGTCCGAAAACTATTACAACTCTCGCCCGAGAAAATATGTTGACTTTTTCTCAATCAAGAAATTTGAAATTATAACCCAAAAACACCAAATTCTCGAAAAATTATTTTCGAACTTCACATTTTCACCCCCACAACTATACATCCATTTGGTAGTTGGAAATCGATGGCCCTCGTTTATGAGTTGTTCCTATTTATTTAGAATTTGTTAATTTTATTTTGAGAGTCATAGAGTTTTTCTCTCACTCCCCAAATTTATTTTTGTTTCTATTCAGTTCTTGTACTTGTCTCATAGGTCATGCTTCACATTCTCAAAATTTTTTGAGGCGTTTTCTATTTCCAATAATTCATATATGGATCATACTTTGAAATCTAGTGTTTTCTAAGTGTTTTTATGCATCGTTGGTTACCAAAATATCCCCCCAAATGTTTTCCTGTGCAATTGGTTTTCAAATTTTACCTCTAAGTTATATTCTTCATTGTTGTCTAACCTGACTCATCCCTAATTGTTTCAACTACACCATTGATAATTTTCGTCTTCATTAATCAACTGTCAACAATTTCTAGTCGATTAGATCCACCCACTTTGACTTGGTTTTCAGTAGGTCTATTTGGTTCTCTTGGTTGAATCAACTTTCATCTAATTCAACTTGGTTGAATAGAATTTAGTCAACTCGAATTGGTTGTATTTCCTTAATTTTGACTCAAATTTTGGGAGTTCAACTTCCTTATCATTTGGTTGATTTGACTTGGGTTGGATGAATCATCTATTTCCCAGTTGACTTGACGTTGGATTGGATAGTCGATATTATATAAGATGATGAGAACTATGATTATAATTGTCTTGTTTTGGAATGGATGTTGGTGAGATAGATAGGCTATAACCCTTTCATTTATGGATCAAATGGTATCAGAGTAGAATTTCAAATGCATTTAGTGAGACATTTATGGTAAGTACCATAGTGATTACAAAATAAGTGGACACGGGTTACTTCCAAGGATATAATGAAGTAGAGCACTTCATTCTTCCACCAATAAGTCTCCTTTCGAGACTTATTTTGGTTATTTACTTCCTTCATCATTTGATATCATGTTTGGACAAGAGAAGGAAGAAGCAAGACTGCAAGGAGATGAATAGAAGGAAATCACATTCATAGACAAGATTAGGCATATACATTTAAGGGTTTAGGAGAAACTCGAGAAGAGTCAACAATTGTACAAAGCCAAGCATGATCAACATAGGGAGGATCATAAATTCCATGTCGGAGATAAGGTGTGGCTCTATCTTTGTAAGGAACGAATGTAAGGATAAACAAACAAACTAAATACCCTTAGATATGGAGCATTTGAGATCATTTAGAAAATGAATGAGAACACCATCATGCTAAAAATTCCACCTTATATGCATATCATCTGAGTGGTGAACGTGGAAAAAATGACTTTGTTCAAACCTTCCATGCTAGATGAGGAGGAAGAACATAAGTTTCTTTCCATTGTGTAAGATATTGCACCTCATGGTCTTCAAGAGTTGAAGGAAGACAATTATGGAACACAAGGAGTAGACAACTTGTAGAGGAAAACAAAAAATGTGGCAGTTTGGTCTCATGGGATAGACTACAAGGAAATAAAAGTGGTATCAGAGGAACTAGATTGCAAGCAAGTTCCCTCATCTATCCTTGGTAGGTTTTGGGGACTAAAAGCCTCCCAATGGGGAGGTGTGATCTGAATTGTATTCAAGAAGAACAATTGGCTATCAACATAGTCTCTAAGATGATCAACAAAGGAAAATTTTTAAGGCTATGGGTGAAGAAGGAGATCAACTTATTGGTGTGAGGAGCACAATGGCATCATGATTAATGTCTACTAGTCTATGTAATGTAGTCTAAAGTTGAATTGATATATAAAGTTAGGAAATATATTGTTGTATGTAAATAAATAATGATACTTTCATGATACCTTTCCCACATGGGAGAAAAGATAAATAAAAAAATAAAGTAAGGTGAAACAGACTGGTGAGAATTCAAAGCATTAGGGACACCTAACCTTCCATATATCCTCCCAATTGACTTATTCCTCTATATCATGTTTCCCCATAATGATAAAGTGTTTCTTTGATTATGAATGATGTAGAGAGGCTTCCCATATGTCACTGAAGAGAATAGAGATGAACCAAAGAGCTTGTAACTTTCCCACTGTTGAATAATAAAGAGCTTGGTCGAAGCCAAAATAATGTCGGTTTTCCCGTTTGGGTTTCCAGGGTAAATTATAAGTCCTATGTGTGTTTGTCACACTTGAATTTGTTATCTATGGGTGGGAATGTCTGGACTATAACTTAACGAATTGTTAATGGTGTGCAATGTAATTAAATTGTTGTCTTTATAATGTTTAACAAAGAGAACTCTGTGTTAGTTACTATTTGATCTATTTTTTATATTAATATGGTCCACATGGGTCAAAAAACCAATCCAACAAATATTCACCCACACTCGTACATCCATTTAGTAGTTGGAAAATGATGGCCCTCTTTTTTGAGTCGTCGTTATTTATTTAGAAGTTGCTAGTTGCATTTTAAGAGTTAGTGAGGTTTTCTCTCACTCTGTAAAGTCAATTATGTTGCTAGTCAGTGTCTATACTTAGTCCATAGGTCGTGTTGCACATTCTCGACTTTGCAGAGGCATTTTCCATTGCCATAATTTAGATATATATCATACTTTAAAATATAGGGTTGTTTGGGAATTTTTATGGATAATGGGTTACCAAAATCACCCCTTGAACATTTTCCTATGCAATTGGTTGTCAAATTTTCTCTCTAAATTATATTCTTCATTTTTGGTTGAACTGACTTGTCCCTGAGAATTTAATATCCACCAATGGTCGTTTTCCTCTTCAATCATCTACCGTCAACCATTTTCAGTCGACTAGATCCACCCATGGTTCAATTGGGTTTTTAGTTGGTCGAAATGGTTCTCTTGGTTGACTTGACTTTTTTCTTATTAGACTTGGTCACTGAGAATCTGGTCGTCTAACCTTGGTCGACTTTCCTTACTTTTGACTCGACTTTTGGGATTTTGAATTCATTATCATTTGGTTGATTCAACTTCGGTTGGCCAACTATTCTATTTCCTCATTGACTTGACTTTGTATTGGACAATTGAGATTATATAAGATGATGAGAATCATGATTATGGTTGTCTTGTTTTTTACTCCGTCTTAGTGGGACGAATAGGCTATTATCCTCCCATTTATGGATCATGAAACTTGATCATGGTGCACACTATCTTTCTTAAAGTTGATATTGATATATAAATATATCTAGATATAATGTAAATTAATGTAAATATGATCAAACATATAGAATAATCTATGGATCGTAATCAAATATATCATATATATTACTATTAATCATAATATATAGAT
>ML778662.1:937884-958550 GCA_009831015.1 Picea engelmannii | reverse complement strand
TATATATATATATATATATATATATATATATATATATATATATATATATATATATATATATATATATTAACCCCAATCTATCAAGAGTAGAGAGGGATTCAACAACTAAAAGTGCAAATTTTTAATTTTTCCTCAAGTTTTACACTTTAAAAAAAAAGTTTTTTCCTTAAAAAAGTTAATTAGTATTATAAAAAATATTAATATATTAAAAAATATCAATACATTATTTTTTATTATTTTAATATAGTAATATATTATTTTTTTAATATATTAATATTATTATTTAATAATTTTATTATTATTATAATGTTTTGTTTTTATATTATTTTAATGCTTTATGTTATATGAACATCTCTCCCATGCTATAGGCTCAATTAAACCAATTTGTTTTTATAACTATTATTATTATTATTATTAATTGAGTTGATTTTATTATTATAATTATAATTATAGCATAACATAACATTTCAAGTTTTATGCCTCAAAATCTTCTCCATATTAGATTATAAAAGATCTTTATATGCAATGAAATTTTTTCTCTATAAATGGTCCAAAAATCCAAAAATTGAGTGTAAGATGTATGTTTATTGTCATCAAATCCATAGTTGTAAGTTGAAAATAAATGTTACTATGACTCAATCCATGGTTTTCGGGCCAATATTGTATAACTAAACTCTAAACTATGATATACACTATATATATATGGAATCTTTACCTATTCAAGTACAATTTTTAAGATTGGGATTAAAAATGGTGATTATTCTTTACAAGGAATGGGTTATGCTAAAAGTAATGGATATATCACCTAATATATTATTTAGCGGGTGAACGGATATGGATGGAACCATAAACCATGGTAATTGGTATACAATTTTTTCTGACAAGAGGAATACATTTTTTATTTCAAAGATATGATACAATAGGGACATGGGAATTTAGACCATGGTATGGACCCTAGATGTGAAATCTTTACCCTATCGAAGAAGAATTTTGTGCTCGATCTCAATGATTAGAAACAACATGAATGATTATTATGAGCCAAGTCAATTCAAAGGGAAAATCATTAATTGAACTCTTAATTCATGATTTTGAGGTTGAGAAATAACCTTTGGGGATAAAAGTATAATATAATTATAATCTTTATATGAAAAATATCCACTCTTTTAAAAAAAATATTTTATTAATTTCAAGGATAGGAAGAATAGGGTGTAAAGGTTACCTCTTATTCCAAATACATGTTTTGGAGTTAAATGTAGTTTGAGAAATCCTCCTATAATAAATATTGGGCATCAACAATCTTTCAAGATGTGGATGCTTCCATATATGCTATATTGCACATATACCACCTTGGTTGACCTAAAAACCATAACATAACATTCGTGTTAATTATGATCAACTTACACAAGTATAATGATCACTTGTTTGAGGAACCAAACCATACATGGAGCTATAAAACTACCACTCTTTTACAAACCCACTTGTCCTCTTATGACTTAGTTCAAGCTTAAAAATAAGAATTTAGTTCATAATCTATGATATTGAAATTTAAATGGTATGTATAGAGATTTAAACCATGATATATGTGTTATAAGTAACATCAGACCCTTATATGAGAATTACAGACTTAATCTAAAAGATTTGGGAAAAGGTAAGCATGCTTATTTTAGAATTTCTTTGCTTTTGTTCGCTTGGATTTTTTAGAAAGAAGAAATAAATAAGTGTAGTAAAAGTCGAAAATATCTCATGAGAAACTCTCACTCAATTCAGGTCACATGTGTTCTTCTCTTTCGTCCTTGTTATTTATAGAATATGAAAGAAAAAATCGCAAAGGTGATTCGAGCGAGTTGGTGGGATGGGATCCCTCCTTGGACAAGCACTTCGGACGTAGAATCTGCTTGACGCATCGTCTCTCTTACTTATTATCTAGTAGGGAGGGCGAGACTCTCATTTGCATGTTCGATACAAAACAACATCCTTATAGGTAGACGGAATATAATATGTGTTATAAAGGTCAATCCCTAAAGTTTCCCCGACACTACCTTACATAGTCAATTGGCAACACATGTAATCAAACTAGGTGGGAATATTCCCAAGGAATATTTCTAGTTAGGATTTATTGTTGATGGCCTAGACACTGAAATAATTGAGGGTGTTGATGGGGATTGTTTGTCAGAAACTAATTGTTACTGGTACGCCTCGACCTAAAGGAAAGTAGGTCTTTGTCGGGGGGCACCAATACTCCCTTCTCTCAGGTGGTTTAACACACACCTTCTTGAAGGAAGAGGATTCTAAAGGAAAGATTTATTTTAGTGGTTTCTTCATCATGAGTATAATGCAGAGCATCAAAACAAAATGTTATTGCTCGAGAGCCCATTGGGTAAAGGCCAACAATTGATAATAGCAATATATGAGGCTCATTTATTTATGCAATCATAAACTATGAGGACTCCCAATCCTATGTAGAAAAGTGGCATGGGTGACAATATTCAAGGTGCACTAAACTAAGACGACCCATTAAGGAGGAGCCCTATCATCCAATGAGAGTGAAAGAGCAGCTTAGAGGGGTAATGTCGCTCACCGATATGGGGTGGAACCTATGGAAAATTTAGAGGAGACAACAAGTCAAAATGTCGCTTATCATAGGGCGATACTAAGCCTATATATTAGTGAGGAATATACCTGAGTGTAGTGATTATGGTCAAGAGAATAATCCGAAGGTGTCATAAAAAGAAGTCTAAGGTATTGCATCCAAGAAACAAAAGCTAAAGATTCTTGTCAGATCTTATATGAGCAATGCAATTCATGGATGTGTGTGTAACCTTAAACTGTACGAGAACCTGATATGGGAACGGGAGGCCAGGGAATGAAGAGTTCCCAAAAGAGGCACTCCCACCGTGGGTAGAGAGGTTAGGGAATGAATATTCCCTAAAGGAGGCACTCTCACTAAGGAGGCCAAGAAATGAGGAGTTCCCGAAAGAGTCACTCATGTGAGGTACAAGGAGGCCAAGGAACGAAGAGTTACCGAAGGAGGCACTCTTGCGAGGTGTAGGGACGCCTGGTAATGAAGATTTCTCACATGAGGCACTCCCATGCAGTGCAGGGAGTCCAGGGAACAAAGATTTCCAGGAGAGGTCACACCTGTGGGGGTGTCACCAAAGGGAGCGAAGATGATGGGGCCTCGCCATGTGAAGCGATGATGTTATGTCGGTGGGATGTTATGCTGGTGGGTTAGTCCGACTAGGCCATTGGGCTCTAAATCGTATGACGTCTGGGAGTTTAGGACACAAGTGAGTGTAATGATTGTTTCCACAAATAAAACAAGGCAGGTTTTTGTTATGGCTTGGGATAGGTCTTGTGTGACCGTGGCACGTAGTGGGACAACCCCCAACATCAATGGATGTAGGATGAGAGAGGGAGGATTTGCTGCCAAATACCAATGATAATGCACCAAATGTACCAAAAGATCCAGTTTAAGGTCGGGAACCCACATAAGATAATCTCAAAAAGGGTATTATATTATCGATGCATGATAAAATCCATGGGAGTGTTGGCTCCCTAAAACTAGTTTACAACATCTCTTGAAGGGGTAAAATCATGGGCGTTGGAGGTGGAACACTGATCCAAAGAATCCCTGTTAAGTGCAAGATGTGATCTTTGGTGAGAGGAATTAAAGACACTTTCAAGGGAGATAAAGTTGAAGGGAATGTCGATGGAGCAGTTAGGCCCATGAAGGAATTCACTAGGATAGCCTAGATGGAGGTTATCTTTAAGGCTAGCGAAAGAATTCATAGCCTCAAATATTTATTCATCGTCGGGAAGAATGTGATTAACGATACATGTGGACTTTTGCAAATGGGGGGATAAATTGGCATGGATGCCCCCAAGGGTGAATGAAGATGCCCACCCTCCATGCTGAAGTGGTGAGGAGGTTGTTATACTAGAGCCATAGGCTTGAGCTCGATGGATGTTGTGCAAATCATGTAAGTGGAAACATAGTTCATTGGCTCAGTGTGAGGAACATAAGGTGAGATTGTGTTAGGTGTTGGACATGGTGGGGGATCACAATATGCGAGATGATCAATGGAAATGATGCATCCCGCATGAGGTAATTTCATGACCCAAAAGAGTGAAGACACCACAACATTCATGGCATAGATGTAATCATTCCCAAGGAGGATATTGTAGTCCACTGGACCGATCATGACTGTGACATCGATCAATATCATCTTATTGTCTAACTCAATTGGGAGATTAGGCACAATCCATGTTGGGTTACAAAGTATACCATCAAAGGCTCATAACTCAGTCATTGGTGGAATGAGGGTTGGAGATCCAAGGTGATCCCAAGTAGAGAAGGACACAATACAAGAGGAGTCCCCTTTGTCCATTAAACATCAATGACTATAGAAGGGCCTAATGGTGCCCCTCACTTCGACCCCTATTTGGAAGGGGGTGGAAGAAGGAAGACGAGCCTCAATATCCTGGTCGCAATCAAAGGTGATGGATTTAGAATTGGGAGGCGATCTATTCACATTTTCCTTATAGGGAGAAGGTCTAGTGTTATCATTTTTGTGGATCCTGGATTTTCCTTAGCAACCTCTCCATAGGTTCTGTGATTTCGGCATAGCCTTTGATGAAACTTTTGTAATCTCCAGTGTGCCCTAATGTAGATTGTAACATCATTACATTGGTCAAAGCTTCTAGGTTTACAATAGTGGCAATATTAGATGGATCCACAAGAACACCATTCTTTGAAACCACATGGTCGAGCAAGGTGTCGAATGACATGAAAAAGATAGATTTATTTAATTTAAGGGATATTTAGAACTGTTTGCACCTCTCTAACATCAGTCACAACATCTCCACATGATCCTTCAATAGACTATATACTGTCCATTCATCCAGGTAAACCTTTGAACACAACTATAACAATTCTAGAGAATACAACGGGGGAATTTTTAAGGCCCAAAGGCATCGCATTTGATACATACGAGCCCCATTCGATGGCCAATTTTTTATTCTTCTTGTCTTCTTCTACAATACGAACATAATGGTACCCAGAAAAATCACTAGTAAACTAATAGGCTTCCTTTCCCGCAACATGATCTAGAATTTCATCGTTGAAAGGGTTAGGAAAGGAACCGTGGATGCAATTTGCATTCAAACCCATAAAATCCACACAGACACGAATCTCTCCCCTTCTAGTATTTCTTTTTTGTATTACTATTGGGATGATCCAATCTGATTCTTCCACGAGGAAGATCAACTTGTCCTTAAGCATCTTATCGATCTCTTATTTCACCTTTTCTTTTCTCCTGGGATTTTTCCGATAACATTTTGTCTTTATAGGTTTTGCGTCTTGCTTTAATTCAATTCACATTTCTCCCAACTCACCTTTGATTACATTCATCTATGTGAAGTTTTTTGGAAACAAGTAAACATATTCTCTAAGTAGGGCCACAACCTCTGACATTATTTGATGATCCCATTAGTCTCCAATAGAAGCTAGTCGTGGGTGGTGTTACACATCAAAATCACTCATTGCAATGATGGCTAGTGCCGTCATTACAAATGGCACAAGTGTCGTATATTGGTCACAAGTGTCGCAAGTGTCACAAACATCATACTGCTATATTTCTTATGTTATCTCCCTAACGACATCATAAGGACACTTACTACACCTCAAAGACTAGTTTTGAAGAGGAGAAAACGATTTACAAGGAGTACAAGTCTTTTGCCATGGAGAAAGCCACTTAAAAGTGATTTTTGGAAGGAAACACTCCCCTATACACTGTCAAGGAGCGTCAGGGCTTCCTGACCTCCTTCGGGGGAGCGTTCCAATGATCCGTGCACAATTTTGGGGGAGCGCTACCCTTCCTGAGATAAATTTGGTTTGTTGAGATAAATGAGGGAAGAATCCCCTCAATCTCTGAAGGTGGTTGGACTCGAATTAGAGTTCAAGGCATGATCTTAGGGAAGATCTACAACTGAAGGATAAGAATCCTCAACTTATCCCAAGGATCTCTCAAGTGGTTGGGCCTCTCAAAGCCTATATAAGGAGGCCTTCTCATGGTGAAAACATATATGGAGATTGAGAATTATACCTAACTTATGATCTCATAAGAAGGTAAAATATTGGAGAATAATCATTGTGGATTACTTGAGCAAAGGTTGGACAAAGAGAGTTGGAAGAAGTTGTTGCACCTTCATCAAAGGTTTGTAAGTACTCTTCATTTGTTCTCATTAATATACATCTATGCTTGGCCTGTTTCTTTCAAGTTTGTGCTTGTTCCACATGAACTTGTCTCTAGTAGATAGATCTATTTTTGAGCTAATCTCAGTAGAATAGGAAGTTTGTTGTATCTTTGTTTGTTCTACATGACTTATCGAGGAACTTAGGATCGAAGCTCAACTTGGACTGTGCGAGGACAAACAACATTAAAAATGTACACTTTTATTCTTCCTCTTCATACATTAGCTTAATTAGATCTAAAAGAATTCCAGTGACCAATGACATCACCCTTTCTGTCTTGGTTTTATGGGTCTACATACCAAGAGGGAATCCACTTGTCTGCAGGGGGATTCACCTGTAACAGAAATCAACGACTCCACTGGGGAGGAGCTTTGATTTTTTATGCCTTTCCTAGGTGTTGATTTTTCCTTTGCCCTCTTTTTGACCTTTTCTATACTATCTCTTTGATTCTTATATCTGATTTGTTGGCTCTTGATTTCATCATGTTCAATTTGATTGACTGAGTTTGCCTGATTTTTTGAGTTTCTGGGCATTTTCCTAAATTTCTAGAGCCTAGCGTTCCCCTTCCCTTGCTACTAGAGTGTTTTTGCTCCCTACTGGTCTCACACAGAGCATTGTAATTCTCTGGTTCCCTTTACACCAAAGCACTGCCCGTTTTCTATGAAAAATCCTCTAGGGTCTCATTCTCTGAGGTTCATTTTTTTCTTTTGGCACTTGCTCAGAGTCTTATCATCTCAATACATATTTTTCTTGGCCTTCAACACTCTTATTTCTAAGAATTGATCACCTTTTTTTTGATTTTGTGACATCTCTTTCTTCTTTACTTTGAATCGCTCTTTTTCTTTGAGATTTGGAGTCGATCTATTGTTTTCTCATTCATCTGATTGTATGAAAGTTGTTGTAAGGAAACTCATAGATCTATGCCACTTTTCCATTTGATATTTGAGGTCATTTTCCCAAGCAATTCCTGGTTGTTCATCATCCATTAACCTTCTCCTACCTTCACTAGCAAATTCCCCAATTTTCGAGCATTCTCGGTGAGTTTTTGCATGTTTTTTGGCTCTTTTTATGAGTTTCTGGGAGGATCAACGCCCCCCTGTAGGCCATACCCAAGCACCATATCTCCCCTACAGTGTCTTAGGGAGTGTTGAAACACTTTGTGCACCCTTCTGGGGGAGCGCTAGTCTCTTTTTTGAGAGTTTTTTCCTTCTTTTACTCAGAGTTTTTCAACCTATTTTGTGGAAGTATTTACCCAGTCTTTGTGGATGGTTTGTGAAGTTATTTAGGTTGGTATTTTATTCTTATCACCCCTGTTGTATTGATTGGATCTTGAAACCTCTTTCATAAATGTGAAATTGCTTTTATAGGTGCTTGTTTTGTCAGGACAATTTGGGTATTTTCTCTTTCTCCCTGTCATTTCTTGGATTCTTGTCTGCATTTTATTGTACTTTTTGAATGCTTGTTTGTGGTCAAATCCTTGATTGAGTTATTTTTAGAACAAGCTTCTACTTGTTTTATTTCATTTCTCGTTTTTTTACTGCATTCTTGCTTTTGGGTCGTGAAACTAGGTTGCATTTGAAGTAGCGAAATTGCATGTTTTTTGACATTTTGGGACATTGTGCATCTGAAATGAGGAATGTTTTCTCCTTCTCGTAGAATATATTTCATCGAAATGAAAAGATTGCATATTCATCTCTTTGTATAAATTTTGATTCGGTCAAAACACCATATTTTCCACGCCATTTTCCTTTTGAGTAACAACAACCTTAAACATCAAGCGCTAAACTAAAATTGATTAGACATTTTTACATTTTCTGGTAGCAAACCTAAATTAGATTAGTTGTAGGGATTTGGAATAGGTGTGAAATATAACTTTCCAAAGCTGCAAACAAACATAGGATCTTATGTTAGGGATTGGTGAAATCCAATTGCAACATTTTGTCCTGGGAAGCCCTTCTCACACAAGGGTCAATCACGAGGTCGCATTGGGACTAGCAGAGTTACTCACCCTATTTTGTTGGTCTTGGTGTAGATATTGCACGTATGATGGGGGCCGCTTGAAGGTATACCCACAATGATAAGTGGAAGCCTTTCAAATTGATTTCAGGCTAGATACCCTGCCCTTGCGCATGGATCAGACTGTCGACTGTTTCCCCAGGCATCACTGTTGTAGTTGGTAACCTTAGTGGCCTATCTATTTAGGGTATTTACACAAGGTGACTGTGGAGGGGCAAGTCTTCAGGGTACCTAGAATTGACGTTGGCCAGACTCACTTAGGATACTTGGAGGGTATACCCATGATTATGTGTGGGAGCTTACACCAGGGTGTAAGTCCATTAAGAAAGTTGTCAATGTAAATTTTCCACCCACTCTATCTTATCTCCTTCTTACTTTGTTCCCACAACATTGGATTTCATCACCAACTAGTGTTCTCATTGTGAGAAGGTTTTGTTTCCTTGCTTTCTTACTAGATTTTTAGCGTGTGTTGTTTTTTTTTCGCTAGAAGAATCTAGGTTGGATCTTTATTTCTATGGCATCAGCTCTTGTAATGACCAATGAAGGAACCCCTTTGCTAGGGGAACCCTTTATTTTTCCTTCTTATGGAAAAGTTGGTCCTTATTACATTGCTAATTTGAGCCTTCCAGGTCTCACAGTTGGATTACTAGTATGGTTGTTTTCCACTCTGCTGATCTCGAATGTAGGTGCTTCAGATGTAAGCACACCACCCACACATCAAACTCATATCGACCTTTCTCCTTCTTCACCTGTCAGGTGTCCTTCCATTTCTTCTTCTTTACCTAGTGAAAGCTCTAAAGCGAGTAGCCATATTGATAAGAAGAAGAAGAAACAGAAAGAGAAGAATAATAACAAGAAAGGTACCAAGCCTGTGACTACATCAGATGTTGGATCCAAGCAACCAACTACTGTTAATAGTACCGGGAGTTTTGATGAGGTCAATAAGACTAAAATGAAGAATCTGAAACCCAAATTCCCTTGCAGTCTTTGTAAGGGTGGCCATTCTCTGAGGGATTTTTCTGGTATTCCCAAGGTCTTATAAGTGTGGTCCTCCACATCATCGGCCCCTGTTAGACATGTTGGTGACACCTTGTCAACTAGTGATGTTAAGGTTGGTAAGAAGAAGACTACTGTCAAATTTCCTTGTATGTTATGTGAAGGTGATCATTATTCTCACCTTTGTCCTCATATGAGTGAGGCTTCTTCTCTTTTTGAAAATATTCAAATTCCAAAAGGTTATCTTAAGATTTCCCCCAACCCATCATTAGTTGATACACTGGTCAATTTGGTTCCATCCTCGGTCAGTTTGGTTGATCATGTGGTCAATCTAGTTTCCTCCTCAATTGAACCAAAAACCCAAGTAGATGATCCATTTCCAACATCGATCAACCCCACTCTTCATCAAAAGAGTGAAATCAAAGTGGTCGATTTGGTTCCTCCATTGGTTGATCCCACTCCTCCATTGAGGAATGCCAAAGTGGTTGCCCCGGTTACTTCCTCGGTCAATCCCACTCCTCCATTGATGAGTGCCAAAGTGGTTTCTCCGGTTAGATCATCGGTCAATCCCACTCCTCCTCTAAAGAGTGTCAAAGTGGTCGATCTAGTTCCACCATCAGTCGATCTTACTCTCCATCTAGAGAGTAAATCTGATACTGCCCATGTTTTTCTCGTTGATATAGAATCTACCATGCTAGGGGGCATTCCTCCTTCTCCCGCAAAACCCCCTCCAAGTAATGTAGCCATCCTTTTTGATTGGGGTGTGCTAACTGGACCTCGTCTTCCCTCTCACATTCCTTTCAAGATTACAGTACAGGTTTTTGGTCGGGACGTTCCTCATGCGCTGATAGATGAAGGTTCATCCGTTAGTATTTTGTCCTCTATTACTTGGCAAGATTTGGGTTATCCTCATCTTGTGTCAGTTACCCAGACTCTGTTCACTTTTAATAGAAGAACCAGTCACCCTTTAGGGATCCTTCCTCAGTTTCCTGTAACTTTGGGAGGGAAAATTGTCTTTATTGATGTTATGGTAGTTCAGGACCCCTTGGATTTCGATTTACTCCTTGGGTGAGATTATGTCTATGAAATGAAAGATATTGTGTCCACTCTTTTCCGTGTGATATATTTCCCACACGATGGAATAATGGTGACTATTGATCAACCTTCGTTTGTTGGCCCTGACTTGACCATCAACCCATTGACCTACCTAAACGGTTCTTATATGTATCCAGTATCACCCCCGCCACATTTTAATTATGTGGCGTTGCCTCCCATGCCTTCAGTTACCAATGAAAATGACTTAGATCCAGTAGTTGACATGGTGATCTCATCGGTAGGGCTATTGGAGCCTGGTCTCCTTACCCCTATCATGGTCCTCGACATGTATTCCTTCTCGAGCATTATTCTTCCATCCAGTGAAAATCTCTTGGAATCCATGACCAAGTTTTGTCTCTTGACATTGTTTCCTTCCAGAGCGTTATCCTCTTGGAGGCCATGATAAAGAAGAGTCCAAGAGCATAGTTTCACTTCTCTATGGAAAGCTAGTTAAAAAATGAAACAAAAGCTATGAGCATAGTTTCTCTTCTCTATGGCAAGCTCGTTAAAAAATGAAACAAAAATCTGGGGATTGAACCCGAAGCCTTGAGAATAGTTCATTTCATGTGTCAAGCTCATTAAAAAATGAAACAGTCACCTCTCCTATCAGGTTGAGTCTTTCACAAAAATCTCATAGAAGTTGAGTCGAGTCTTTCGTTAGGTCTCATATTTGAACCTTCACTTCATGCACCCTTATCCTCTTTCTCCATCTAGTATAGAAATTGGTGACAACCTCAAAGTCGGTGAATGAATTGAAGCTTGGGGGGCATGTCTCCAGCTTTTGATGATCATTTTGGAGTTAAGCCACTAGCTTTTAAGATGGGGGCAGAGTACCGAGCTTAGTCTTTTTTCTTTCTCGCGCTCGTAAAAACATGAGAATGTAACCGAGTATACTTTTATCACTTTTTCAGACTCGTAAAGGTTATACGAAAAAGGAACCCCCTGGAGTTGTCTTTAAGCTTTTTTTAGACTCTCTAAACGTGAAATGATTTTCGAGTGATCTTGCTTCCTTTCCCACTCATTAAAACGTTTGAAAGGGAATATTTTGAGTGATAATTTATCTCTTTTTCGGCCTTGCGAAACTAACATTATGAAAAAGGACAACACTGGAGTCGTCTTTAAGTCATTTTCAGACTCTCTAAATATGAAAAACCACCGCGTTTACCTTCTTTGGACTCGTTAAACAATCATACATTGAAGGACCCATACAGGAACGAACCCTTAATTCTTCTAGTTCATTAAACAAAGGAAGAGGGACTTACTGAAGGTGAGTTATATCAAGCAAGTGTTACCCTCCTTGAGCTCATTAAAAGAAGCAAGCCAAGTAGTTTCTGAGAACTTTACTAGTAACCTTACAGTCGCCCTTGAACACAAATTTTATCTTTGCACGCATTTCAATCCCCTGAACCTCTTCATTGAACCAATCCTTTGAGTTTATTCACTCCTTTGGGTCACCCGACGAAAGTCACAATATCCACAGCATTATCAAGTTTTGGTCCATGTCAATTTTCTACTGTCATGCCTCAGTGTTCAAGGGAAGTATCTGCCTCAAGAGTCAATCATAAAAAATTCTTGTTTCAATACCTGTGTCGGTCCATGTTCATTTGATCCACCAATTAAATATCTTTGTCAGTTTCGTGTTGTTGATGGGGGATACATCAAGGCCCTCCTTCCATAATTCTATTCCTGTCGACTTCAACACATTATCCAGTAGCTAGACTTAGAAACCAGTTAGTACCTTGGGACTTGCATGCATCAATGGTAGACCTCCTTGCTTCCAACAATGGGTTTACATCATTGACCATTGATCATGTGATTCCAAGGATGTTCGACTTCATCTCATCCATTCACATTCGTTGGGATGTACTAGAGTACCTTGGGAATCATTAACATTAATGGTGATTTCCCTCGCGCTTGTTAACGGTTTACCTCATTGACCGGTAATCAAGTGGTTTCTGACATGTTCGACATCATGACATCTATTCACATGGTTAGATTCGTACTACATCAGGATCGCTAAGAAGACCCTGGATTGAGTCATTAATCTTATATGAACTTTGCCCAGGTTGCGATGAAGTTTCTTTGAACATTGACACATATATTGTAACATAGATCCACTTTGTATTGGTTGTGGCTATGTCTTGTCGTCTCGTAGATCCAATGTGTATTCCTCATGGCTACGATTAGTTCAGGTCATTAAAATATAGATCCACTTTGTATCTTTAGTGGCTATACCTTTTTGTCAATATAATTATGGATCCGCAATGTATTCTATGGCGGCCATACCTTAAAAAGTCTTTATCAATCAAGCATAGGTATGCTTGCCTTGGGTTTGAAACATGTCATTATATTTGTTTGATGGTTGTGTGCATCTTTTTCCATCTTCTCTAAGTCCATAACATTTCTCGAAAATTTCTACAAATTACTTCAGTCATCATTGTCTTTTGATTTCTCACTTTGAGGGGCAATCTGTTAGACATAAAAATCACTCATTGCAATGATGGCTAGTGTCATCATTACAAATGTCCCAAGTTTCGTATATTGGTCACAAGTGTCGCAAGTGTCACAAACATCATACTTCTATCTTTCCTATGTTGTCTCTCTAACGACATCATAAGGACACTTAAGACACCTCAAAGACTATTTTTGAAGAGGAGAAATCAGTTGATAAGGAGTACAAGTATTTTGCCATGGAGTAAGCCAGTTAAAAGTGATTTTTGGAAGCAAGAACTCCCCTATACACTGTCAAGGAGAAACAATGCTTCCTGACCTCCTTGGGGAGAGCCTTGCAATGCTCTGTGCCCCATTTTGGGGGAGTGCTACCCTTCTTGAGAGAAATTTGGTTTGTTGAGATAAATGAGGGAAGGATCCCCTCAATCTTTGAAGGTGGTTGGATTTGAATCAGAGGTCGAGGTTGTTGAAATTACTAAGACAACTGAGAAGGGGGGGGTGAATCAGTTGTAATTGAGCTTAAACAATTTTAAGTCTATTAAAACATTATTAATCTTTCTTCAAGTGATCATCAACAATATACAGCATATGGTCAGTAAAAGTAAAGAGCATCAGTCACACATAAGGTATACACAGAGACAGATTTTTCACGAGGAAACCCATAAAGGGATAAAACCTCTTCTTCTTTGAAATGATAGGCAGTCTTTTAAGTTCTGTACAACATCTATGATTGAGCACCAACTCAATGTGAGGCTGCTACCTTTGTTTTACAAGATACAACTTGTTTGAGAGAACCAAATCTCTGGTTTCTCTAGCACCCACTAGAAGGAAGCACCAACTCCCTTAATGTTCCAACACCAACTGGATGGAAGCACCAACTTCCAGTTACACAGGCTCCAACCTATATAACAGAGAACACTTGTTCTCCCTTGCACCACCCTGCCACCCTGGTTTCTCTGGCTACAACCAGATGGAAGCTACAACTTCCTGTGTTCAAGCTCTCACTTGAACCTCTGAGGACAACAGTCCTCCCGAGCACCTCCCAACCTCCCTAGAATATGAATGAATAAATAAACATTCAACTACACAGATAAATCAATTCTTACCAATTTTTCTTTGTTCTGTAAATTTGGTCTTCTTCTAACTGTTCTGCAATTCTTTTCTTCCTTTGTCTGTTCAGCAGGTCTGCTCTGCATCAACTTCTTCTGTCATTCTGCTCTGCTTCAAGTTTTCTTCATCATCTTTTACTCTTCCCTGAGTTTCATCTCACACTGTGCATATTCTCCATCTCACTCCGCACCCTATGATTTTCCCTTTCTTACAGTTTTATTCATTTTTTTCATACAGAACAACCAACCTCAGGCTGTCTATCTCATTTTCTTTTATACACACACACGGTGGTTCAACTTCCCATCTCCTTAGGCAAAAGGAAGACAACTGTCTGAGCAACTGAAATGACAACTGATCGGCAATCACAAGTCTGTTTCGCTAACAGATTCAAAACTGAGGAGTTAACTGTGAGAGAGAACAGTAACCCTCTGATCAACACTTGATATGACGATTCAGATCATTCCGCGATTTCGCATATCGTGATTTCGACATTCCTGATGTTCAATGTTCTTGTCACTTACAAATATTGATCCACAAAACTCTGTAATGAAGTTGGATCAACGGTCCAGATCACAACTTGATCTGACATTTTAGATTCAGTCGAGATTTCACACATCGCGAATTCGACACTCTTGACGTTCAGTGTTTTTGTCTCTTCAAAGTCCTGATCCACGAAACTCCGTAATCGAGTCGTATCAATGGTCCAAATCACATCTTGATCTGACGGTTGCAATTACGACGCGATTTCGCATATCGCGATATCGGGATTCTTGATGTTAATATTCTTTGACATCTCCAACACTCGATCCTCGAAACACCGAAATGGACTTGGATCAACGGTCCAGATTCAATCTTGATTCAATGGTTGCGATTAAATCGCGATTTCGCATATCACGATTTTAGAATTCTTGTTGCATTGTTTCTTTTCCTCTTGATGTTGCGATTCACGAAACTCTGATAAGGACTGGAATCAACGGTCCAGAGTCAATCTTGATTCAATGGCTGCGATTAAATTAGGATTTCGCATATCGCGATTTCAAAATTCTTGTTGCATTGTTTCTTTTCCCTCTCCATGTCGCGATTTGCGAAACTCCGATATGGAGTTAGATCAATGGTCCAGAACTGATCTTTATTTAACGGTTGCAATTAAATCGTGATTTCGCATATCACGATTTTGAAGTTCTTGTTGCATTGTTTCTTTTGCCTCTCGATGTTGTGATTTGCGAAACTCCGATATGGACTGGAATCAACGGTCCAGATTCAGCCTTGATCTGACGGCTCAGATTAAGTCACGATTTCAAGAGATTAGGGAACCCTGTTCCTTTGACTCTCTAGTTAGAAAAATGTCGATCTATCCCCACGTGTCCTAACCGTAAATGGATGGTCCTCCTTCTTTCAGAATTTTGTACGCCCACTTCTCCTTGTACTTTAAAGAGCGTGCAGGTTCTCCTTGATCCAACGATGGTCAAGTCCTGCGCTTGGATATAACGTCTAAGATTTGTCCTCCTCTTCAATGCGCTCTTCTTGTCTACATTTAGATCTGATGACCCTCGTTCTATCGAGAATTTTAAGGGGATCCAATGAACAGAAATGCTTCTCAAACCTTACGGGCCTACCTCTTCAGCGTGCTCTTATTCAGATCTGACGGCCATCGGGAGTTCAGTAAGGGATCCAACGGACACGGTTGTTCCTCTTCCCCGATTATCACTGCACCGCTGATCATCGTTGTTGTACTCAAGCCATCATCACTACTGTACTTGCCATCAATGACAAGCATACACTGCCTGTAAAACATGCCAACAATCCTCTGTACATTCTTCCTGTACTCATGCCATCTTTACTGATGCATGTCTGTTACATTCTTCCTGTACTTATGCCATTTGCTATCTATTAAATATTTGCCAACAATATGCCCCTTTGGCATTGACGGAAATACAAGCACCCGCATGCATTCGGACTCGACTCTCCTCCCGAACTCTTTTCTCCCCCTTTGACATCAATGTCAAAGAAGAAACATTCTTCCCTTGATCTTGTTGCAAAACATACTCCCCCTGTCGATTATAAGCATCTTGGAAAGACACCAGATATTCAATAAGTACTCCCCCTGACCAGGTGAGCATATTAGACACAAGAAATTATAACCCCCAATTTTTTACGAAGATATCCAAAAGGGGTCGTTGCTAATGGTTTAGTAAAGATATTAGCCATCTGTTCTTTGGAAGGAATATTATTCAGCTAAACAATTCTGTTTGTAACTTTTTCTCTGAGAAAATGGTACTTTATTGGAATATGCTTAGTCTTGGAATGAAGAACAGGATTCTTGGAGACACTAATGGAACTGGTGTTATCACAATGAATTGGAATAGGATCAGTGTAAGTTACCTTCAAATCTGCAAGAGTTTGTATCATCCATAAGATTTGTGTGCAACAAGTAGCAGTAGCAATGTATTCTGCCTCTGTAGTGGATAATGAAATGGATCCTTGTTTTTTACTAAGCCATGCAACTAATGAGTCACCTAGAAAGAATGCTCCTCCACTTGTGCTTTTTCTCTCATCAACACAGTTTGCCGAGTATGCATCTGAATAAGCAGTTAACTGGAAATTCTGATTTCTAGGATACCATAGACCATAAGTCATTGTTCCCTTCAAGTATTTAAATATCCTTTTGACAGCTACCAAATGACTCTGTTTAGGAGAAGACTGAAAATGGCCTACCATTCCAACAACTTGCATTATATCAGGACGGGATGTTGTGATGTACAGAAGACTGCCTATCATAGAGCGATATGTCCTTTGATCAACATCTGGTGAGATATCATCTTTACTCATATTACAACCAACCACCATAGGTGTGCTAACTGTAGAGGAATCTTCCATCTGAAATTTCTTCAACATCTCTTTCAAATATTTTTCTTGAGAAATAAAAATTCTTGCAGAGCTTTGTTTTACTTGTAGGCCAAGAAAATATGACAATTCTCCTATCATGGACATTTAGAATTTTGTTTGCATAGAATTAGCAAACCACTGGACAGATGATTCATTAGTACAGCCAAAAATAATATCATCTACATAAACCAAAACAACTAGTAAGACTTAATGTAAAGGTTACTGTCAACAATACCTTTCTTGAACCCTTTTTCTTGTAGAATTTTTCCCAGTCTATAATACCAAGCTCGTGGTTCTTGTTTTAGTCCATATAAGGCCTTCTTCAGCTTACAAACATAATTAGGATTATCTGTCAATGAGAATCCTTCAGGTTGCTCCATATATACTTCTTCCTCTAAATCCCCATTAAGAAATGCTGACTTAACATCCATCTGATAAACTTTGAAGTTCTTATGACATGAATAAGCAAGAAACATTCTGATAGCTTCCAATCTTTCCACTGGTACAAAAGTTTCATTAAAGTCCTGACCTTCAACTTGTGCATATCCTTTGCATACCAATCTAGCTTTATTTCTAACAACTTGTCCTTTTTCATTCATTTTATTCTTGAACAACCATTTGGAACCTATTACATTCTTATCTTCAGGTCTAGGGACAAGCTCCCAAGTATTGTTCTTCTCAATCTGATCAAGCTCTTCATTCATTGCTCTAATCCAATTATCTTCCTGTCTAGCTTCCTCAAAAATTTTAGGTTTAGTCATAGATAAAAAGGCAACATGAGATTGTTCTGAGTCTTTAATCAATTTCCTTCTTGTCTGAACTCCTTCATTTATATGTCCAATTATCTGATTTTCAGGATGATTCTTTCTAATAATTCTGAGGGGTGATTTTGCTTCTTTCTGCTTATCTATGTCAGTTTGAATATTCGTATCTTCATCTGATCCAGACTCTTCTCTTTCTGATCCTTGGACCTGTTCATCTTCGTCTTCAACTGTATCTTTTGTTCTTGGTTCAGGACTGCTTACATTTCTTACTGGGATTTCTTCATCAACTTTTATATCTATACAATCAACTAGCTTGTGCAGTCTCTTATTGTAGCATTTGTACCCTTTACTATTTGCAGCATAACCCACAAAGATACCTTCATCAGCCCGGTCATCATATTTGCCAATATTTTCATCATTGTTCTTGATATAACATTTACTCCCGAAAACTTTAAAATGCTTGATTGAAGCAGGTCTTCCAAACCAAAGTTCATAAGGGGTCTTGTCATTGTGTGATCTGAGATGATCTTTGTTAAGGATATGAACAATTGTATGAATTTCTTCCACCCAATATGTCTGAGGTATGTTCCTTTCATTCATCATTGATCTTTCCATTTGTTGTACTGTCCTATTCTACCTCTCAACAACTCCATTTTGTTGTGGAGTCCTTGGAATTGTGTACTCTCTTTTGATCCCATGCTTATCACAGAACTCTTTGAAGTTCCCTGAACTAAACTCTCCTCCTCTATCAGACCTTACTGCCTTTAATCTTTTTCCTGTTTGATTCTCAGTCAGAGCCTTAAATATTTTGAATTTTTCAAATGCTTCAGATTTTTCTTTCAAAAAGGCAACCCAAGTTAGTCTAGAATAGCCATCAATAATCAACATAAAGTAATTTTCTTTTCCTGTACCTTCTTTCCTTGATGGACCATATAGATCCATATGTACTAACTGGAGAGGTTTTTCTGTTGAGGGAATGTTTTTAGATTTGAACTGAGTGCGAGTAATCTTTCCTATCTGACAGGATTTACAAACAGAGTCATATGGCTTTGAGATCTTCGAAATATCTTTTACTACCCCATTATTTCTGAGTTTGATTATGTGATCAAAATTTAGATGACCAAGTCTCCTATGCCACAACCAACTTTCATCATATTTGCTTAAGTGGCATTCTTCTTCTTCTTCTTTTAAAACGTAGACATTGTTTTCTGTTCTTATACCTTTTGCAACTAGCTGACTTGAATCCACAGTTTTTATTCTACAGTCTTTAGAGGTAAAAAAAAATTCACACCCTCGGTCACAGACTTGACTGACACTAAGCAGATTAAGTTTCAAATCTTCTACAAGCAACACATCTTGAGCTTTTCTTTTTCCATTACACAAACTTACAATTCCTTTACCTTTTATTTTTCCTGGTGCATCATTTCCAAAAGTTACCTTCCCTGATTTTCTATCACTTAGAGTTAGAAACTTGCTTCTGTCTCCAGTCATGTGTTTGGAGCATCCACTGTCAATATACTAGGGATTCTTTTTCCTTTGGGCTGATAGCACTAGTCAACACTTGTCATCTACTTTCTTCTTCCAAACTTTGACATTTTCAGTAGTGGGGATCAAATCTGAATTGTATTTCCTTAAGCGACAGTCTGCAGCTTTATGACCATAATTATGACAGTTGTAACATTCTGGTTCACTGAATAATAGATCATAATGATTGTTATGCACATATCTGTTGTTGTGTTTCACCTGTGTCCTTCTCCCAGTCATCACATGATTTATAGTCTTTGATTGTTTGTTGCTTGGTTGTCTCAATCTTTGTTGTGGAAGATAGTTATTCATTGAATATCTTGATTGTTCATATCTAAATCTTAAAGAACAGTTTATAGCTTTGTGACCAAAATTAGAGCAGAGAAAACAATAACCATAGAAAAAATATTTGTACCTTGAAAAATTCTCTCTTCTTTGAGGAGGTCGACTTTTGTCATGCCAATAATATTTCTGGTCTACAAATTCGGTTCTGGGGCTTTTTCTTTCATTTCTTCTTGGTGGTTGATTTTCCTTCTTTATTTCTACAGAGTGACTATTGTCAATGTTTGAGGATTTGAAAAACTTGATAGATTCTATATTACTTGTATGATCACTACTTGATCCTTCTTCATATCCCAATCCAACTTTCAACTTTGAATTTCTTTGCTGATTTAGAATGGAGGTTAATTCTTCTGAGGCTTCAATACTTGGCAGATTTTGATGATATAATCCTTTAAATTTCTCCATTTCTTTTCTAGTTCTTACTATCTCTTCTTCTAAGGCTTCAACCCTGACTTTCTTCTTTGACAATTGTTGTTTCAATATGTCTTCTATTTTCTTTGCCTCTTCTAATTCCACTTTCAGTAGAGAAAAGTTTTCATCAGGCTTTTTACTGTCTTTCTCGAACTGTGTCAACAATTGTTTTTTCTTTCTGTTCTTAGTTCTGAGTCTATCAATTTCTTCCAGTGCACTCATTAGTTCTCCTTCCAAATCAACCACAGCTTCTTCATCATTATCATCACTGCCTGTTCTTTTATTATCATAATCCTCCTTGGCCATAAGCATGAATTCATTTGCCTTATCTTCACAGGATGAGTCACTATTGGTGTATTCTGAGGAATTGTCATTAATTGCAACCAAAATTTTCTTCTTATTATATTTCTTGTATTTGTACTTCTTTTCATCATCAGAGTTCTAGTCCTTTTTATGATAGGGACACTTAGATGCAAAATGACCTATCTTACCAAAGTTAAAGCATTTGAAGGGAAACTTCCCTTGATATTTTCTTGACCCTTTCTTTAACCTTCTCACAAATTTTGCCTCAATGTCATCTAATTCTGAATCAGTATTCTTGTCTTCTTTAAAAGATGCTTCTCTAGTACTAGATTTATCTTTGTTAATTCTCATTTCATATGCAGTTAGAGCTCCTAGAAGTTGATCAATGGACAGAGTTTTAAGATCATTTAATTCTTCTATTGCAGAGACTTTTGGATTAAATTTATCAGGCAGAGATCTTAAAATCTTCTGAACTAAGAGTGAGTCATCAAACTTCTCACCAAGACCCTTCATGG
>ML778662.1:915766-937193 GCA_009831015.1 Picea engelmannii | reverse complement strand
CAACAGGCTTTGTATATCCAGTCTCTACTACATCCCAAACATCAGCACCCAAGGCCATTAAGTATGTTCTCATTCTAATCTTCCAGAAGGAAAAAATTGTTCCATCAAACAGAGGGGGCTTAGAGGCTGAAGTCCCTTCATGAATTGTCATGTTTAAGCTTACAGATCTACCTTTGAATAAAAGGAACCTGCTCTGATACCAATTGTTGAAATTACTAAGACAACTGAGAGGGGAGGGGGGGTGAATCAGTTGTAATTGAGCTTAAAAAAAATTAAGTCTATTAAAACATTATTAATCTTGCTTCAAGTGATCATCAACAATATACAACATATGGTCAGTAAAAGTAAAGAGCATCAGTCACACATAAGGTATACACAGAGACAGATTTTTCATGAGGAAACCCATAAAGGGAGAAAACCTCTTCTTCTTCGAAATGATAGGCAGTCTTTTAAGTTCTGTACATCATCTATGATTGAGCACCAGCTGAACGTGAGGCTGCTACCTCTGTTTTACAAGCTACAACTTGTTTGAGACCACCAACTCTCTGGTTTCTCTAGCACCCACTAGAAGGGAGCACCAACTCCCTTAATGTCCCAGCACCAACTGGATGGAAGCACCAACTTCCAGTTACACAGGCTCCAACCTGTATAACAGAGAACACTTGTTCTCCCTTGCACCACCCTGCCACCCTGGTTTCTCTGGCTGCAACCAGATGGAAGCTACAACTTCCTGTGTTCAATCTCTCACTTGAACCTCTGAGGACAACAGTCCTCTCGAGCACCTCCCAACCTCCCTAGAATATGAATGAATAAATAAACATTCAACTACACAGATAAATCAATTCTTACCAATTTTTCTTTGTTCTGTAAATCTGGTCTTCTTCTAACTATTCTGCAATTCTTTTCTTCCTCTGTCTGTTCAACAGGTCTGTTCTGCATCAACTTCTTCTGTCATTCTTCTCTGCTTCAAGTTTTCTTCATCATCTGTTACTCTTCCCTGAGTTTCATCTCACACTGTGCATATTCTCCATCTCACTCTGCACCCTATGATTTTCCCTTTCTTACAGTTTTATTCATTTTTTTCATACAGAACAACCAACCTCAGGCTGTTTGTCTCATTTTCTTTTATACACAAACATGGCAGTTCAACCTCCCATCTCCTTAGGCAAAAGGAAGACAACTATCTCAGCAACTGAAACGCCAACTGATCGAGAATCATGAGTCTGTTTCGCTAACAGATTCGAAACTGAGGAGTTAACTGTGAGAGAGAATAGTAACCCTCAAATCAACACCTGATCTGACGGTTCAGATTATTCTGCGATTTCGCATATCGCGATTTCGACATTCTTGATGTTCAATGTTCTTGTCACTTACAAATCCCGATCCACGAAACTCCGTAATGAAGTCAGATCAACGGTCCAGATCACAACTTGATCTGACGGTTCAGATTCAGTCGAGATTTCACACATCGCGATTTCGACACTCTTGACGTTCAGTGTTTTTGTCACTTCAAAGTCCCGATCCACAAAACTCCGTAATGGAGTCGTATCAATAGTCCAGATCACATCTTGATCTGACGGTTTCAATTACATCACGATTTCGCATATCGCGATATCGGGATTCTTGATGTTAATATTCTTTGACATCTCCAACACTCGATCCTTGAAACACTGAAATGGACTTGGATCAACGGTCCAGATTCAATCTTGATTCAATGGCTGCGATTAAATCGCGATTTCGCATATCGCGATTTTGGAATTCTTGTTGCATTGTTTCTTTTCCTCTTGATGTTGCGATTCATGAATCTCTGATAAGGACTGGAATCAACGGTCCAGATTCAATCTTGATTCAATGGCTATGATTAAATTTGGATTTTGCATATCGCGATTTCGAAATTCTTGTTACATTGTTTCTTTTCCCTCTCCATGTCGCGATTCGCGAAACTTCGATACGGAGTTAGATCAACGGTCCAAAACTGATCTTTATTTAACGACTGCAATTAAATCGCGATTTCGAATTTCTTGTTGCATTGTTTCTTTTGCCTCTCGATGTTGCGATTCGTGAAACTCCGATATGGACTGGAATCAACAGTCCAGATTCAGCCTTGATCTGACGGCTCAGATTAAGTCGCGATTTCAAGAGATTAGGGAACCCTGTTCCTTTGACTCTCCAGTCAGCAAAATGTCGATCTATCCCCACGTGTCCTACCCGTAAATGGATGGTCCTCCTTCTTTCAGAATTTTGTACGCCCACTTCTCCTTGTACTTTAAAGAGCGTGTAGGTTCTCCTTGATCCAACGATGGTCGGGTCCTGCGCTTGGATCTAATGTCTGAGATATGTCCTCCTCTTGAGTGCGTTCTTCTTGTCTACATTCAGATCTGACGACCCTCATTCTATCGGGAATTTGAAGGGGATCCAACGAACAAAAATGCTTCTCAAACCTTATGGGCCTACCTCTTCAGCGTGCTCTTATTCATATCTAACGGCCATCGGGAATTCAGGAAGGGATCCAATGAACATGGTTGTTGCTCTTCCCCGATTATCACTGCACCACTAATCATCACTGTTGTACTCAAGCCATCATCACTATTGTACTTTCCATCAATGACAAGCATACGCTGCCTGTAAAACATGCCAACAATCCTCTGTACATTCTTCTTGTACTCATGCCATGTTTACTGATGCCCGTCTGTTACATTCTTCCTGTACTTATGCCATTCATTGTCTGTTAAATATTTTCCAACAAAGGCTTCATCTTAGGGAAGATCCACAAATGAAGGAGAAGAATCCTCAACTTATCCCAAGGATCTCTCAAGTGGTTGGGCCTCTCAAAGCCTATATAAGGAGGCCTTCTCATGGTGAAAAAATATAATATGGAGATTGA
Organism: Picea engelmannii; assembly: GCA_009831015.1. Classification (NCBI taxonomy): domain Eukaryota; kingdom Viridiplantae; phylum Streptophyta; class Pinopsida; order Pinales; family Pinaceae; genus Picea; species Picea engelmannii. Next base: position 934,309 of record ML778662.1, on the reverse strand, counting down.
GAATTATACCTAACTTATGATCTCATAAGAAGGTAGGAGATTGGAGAATAATCAGTGTGGATTACTTGAGCAAAGGCTGGACAAAGAGCTGGAAGAAGCTATTGCACCTTCATCAAAGGTTTGTAAGTACTCTTCATTTGTTCTCATTAATATACATGTATGCTTGCCCTGTTTCTTTCAAGTTTGTGTTTGTTCCACATGAGTTTGTCTCTAGTAGATAGATCTGTTTTTGAGCTAATATCAGCAGTAGGAAGTTTGTTGTATATTTGTTTGTTCTACAAGACTTATCGAGGAACCTAGGATCGAAGCTCAACTTGGACTGTGCGAGGACAAACGCCATTAAAAAGGTACACTTTTCTTCTTCCTCTTCATACATTAGCTTAATTAGATCTAAAAGGATGTTAGTGACCAATGATAGCACCCATTTTGTCTTGGTTTTAGGGGTCTAGATACCAAGAGGGAATCCACTTGTCCGCAGGGGGATTCACCTGTAACAGAAATTACACATAAAAATCACTCATTGCAATTATGGATAGTGTCTTTGTTACAAATGTCGCAAGTGTCACATATTGGTCACAACTATCGCAAGTGTCGCAAACATCATACTGCTATATTCCCTACGTTGTTTCTCTAATGACATCATACAGACACTTAAGACACCTCAAAGACTAGTTTTGAAGAGGAGAAATGAGATGACAAGGACTACAAGTCATTTTCCATGGAGCAAGCCACTTAAAAGTGTTTTTGGAAGGAAACACTCCCCTATACACTGTAAAGGAGCACCAACGCTTTCTGAACTCCTTGGGGGGAGCGCAACAATGCTCTGTGCCCCATTTTGGGGGAGCACTACCCTTTCGAAGCGAATTTTGGTCTGTTGAGATAAATCAAGGAAGAATCCCCTCAATCTTTGAAGTTAGTTGGATTCGAATCTGAGGTCAAGGCATGATCTTAGGGAAGATCCACAACTGAAGGAGAAGAATCCTCAACTTATCCCAAGGATCTCTCAAGTGGTTGGGCCTCTCAAAGCCTATATGAGGATGCCTTCTCATGGTGAAAACATATATGGAGATTGAGAATTATACCTAACTTATGATATAGTAAGAATGTAGGAGATTGGAGAATGACCAGTGTGGATTACTTGAGCAAAGGTTGGACAAAGAGAGCTAGAAGAAGCTGATTCACCTTCATCAAAGGTCTGTAAGTATTCTTCATTTGTTCTCATTAATATACATATATGCTTGGCCTGTTTCTTTCAAGTTTGTGTTTGTTCCACCTGAACTTGTCTCTAGTAGATAGATCTGTTTTTGAGCTAATCTCAGTAGAATAGGAAGCTTGTTGTATCTTTGTTTGTTCTATAGGACTTATCGAGGAGCGCAGGATAAAATCTCAACTTGGACTGTGTGAGGACAAACTGCATTAAAAAGGTACACTTTTCTTCTTTCTCTTCATACATTTTCTTAATTAGATCTAAAAGGGTGTCAGCGACCAATGATAACACTTTATGTCTTGGTTTTACGGGTCTAGATACCAAGAGGGAATCCACTTGTCCACAGGGGGATTCACCTGTAACAGAAATTGGCGAATCCACTGGGGAGGGAACTTTGAATTTTTTCCTTCATAGATCTTGTTTGACCTTTTCTCATTTTTTATCTTATTCATACTGTGTATTTGATTCTTAGATCTATTGACTGACCCTTCACTTCATCCCATACACTTTGGATTTCTAATTTTGCTTGAAATTTTCGATTTCTGGGCATTTTTGTGAATTTTGAGAGGCTAGTGCTCCCCTACCCTTGCTACTAGAGCACTGGCGCTCCTTATAAATCTTCCATAGAGTGTTGTAACACTCCAGTGCTCTTGACACCAGAGTGATGCCCTTTTTCTGAGGAAAATCTTATAGGAGTTGACCCATGAGTCCATCTCTTGTTGTTTTCATCTGCTCAGAGTCCTTATTACCTCAATGTATCCTTCCTTGGGTCTCCAACACATAGATTTCTCAGAATTCATGATGCTTTGTTTGAGTTTGTGACATATTTTTCTTCCTTATTTTGAGTCACTCTTCTTCTTTCGAGATTTGGAGTCGATGTACTACTTTCTCATTCATCTGATTGTATGAAATTTTTTGTAAGGAAACTCAGAGATCTATGTCACTGTTCCATTTTATATTTTAGGTCATTTTCCCAAGCAATTCCTGGTTCTTCATCATTCATTAACCTTCTCCTACCTTCACTAGAAAATTCACTAATTTTCAAGCATTCTGGGTGGGTTTTTGCATGGTTTTTGGCTATTTTCTTGAGTTTCTGGGAGCATCAACGGCCCCCCTGTAGGCCATACCATAGTGCCAGTGCTCCCCTATAGTGTCTTAGGGAGAATTGCAACACCGTGTGCACCCTTTTGGTGGAGTGCTAGTCTTTTTTTTAGAGTTTTTGCCTTCTTTTACTCAGATTTTTTCATCCTGTTTTGTGGAAGTATTTACCCAATATTTGTGGATGGTTTGTGAATTTATTTAGGTTGGTATTTGATGCTTATCACCCCTCTTGTCTTGATTGGAACTTGAAACCTCTTTCAAAAACATGAAATTTCCTTTTCTAGCTGCGTTTTTGTTGGGATAGTTTTGAGTGGTTTCTCTTTCTCCCTATCATTTTTTGGATTCTTCTTCGCATTTTATTGTCTTCCTTGAATGATTAATTGGTTGTATAATCATTGGTGGTGTTCGTTTTTATCAGAACAGGTTTCTACTTTTCGTCTTTCATACCTCACTGCCTTGAGTGCATGCTTTGTTTGTAGCCCTTTTGCTTCGTGTCTTTTGCATCTGCATAAGAATCTTTCTCTTGATTGAAAGTAGTGGAGAATTGAAGGTTTTGTATTTACCTTCTGTATACATCATAATTAAACAAAGACGATAGATGAATTCTTTCTTTTGGGTAGTGAAACTAGATTGCATTTGAAGTAGTGGAATTGCATGGTTTTTGGATTTTCTGGGACATTGTGCATCTGTAATGATGAATGTTTTCTCCTTCTCGTAGAATATATTTCATCGAAATGAAAATATTGCATTTTCATCTCTTTGCATAGCTTTCGATTCAGTCAAAACACCATATTGTGCATGCCATTTTCCTTTTGAGTAACAACGGCCTTAAAAATCAAGCGCTAAACTAAAAATTGATTAGACATTTTTATATTCTCTGGTAGCAAACCTACATTAGATTAGTTGTAGGGCTTTGGAATAGGTGTGAAAGATAACTTTCCAAAGATGAAAAAAAACATTGGATCTTGTGTTTAGGGAGCGGTGAAATCCAATTGCTACATTTTGTCCTGGGAAGCCCTTCTCACACAAGGGTTAAACCTGAGGTCACATTGAGACTAGCAGAGTTACTCACCCTTCTTTGTTGGTATTGGTGTAGATATTGCATGCATTATGGGGGTCTCTTGAAGGTATACCCACAATGATGAGTGGAAGCATTTCAATTTGATTTCGGGCTAGATACCCTGCCCTTGCACGTGGATCAGACTATCGACTATTTCTTGAGGCATCACTATTGTAGTTGGTAACCTTAGTGGCCTATCTCTGTAGGGTCTTTACACAAGGTGACCATGGAGGGGAAAGTATTCACGGTACCTGGAATCGACATTGGCCAGACTCACTCAGGGTCCTTGGAGGGTATACACACAATTATGTGTGGGATCTTGCACCAAGGCGTAAATTTGTTAAGGAGGTCGTCAACGTAACTTTTCCATCTGCTCTATCTCATCCCCTTCTTACTTTGTTACCACGACATTGGATTTCATCACCAACTACTGTGCTCATTGTGAAAATGTTTTGTTCTCTTGCTTTCTTACTAGATTTTTAGTGTGTGTTGTTTGTTCTCTCTAGCAAAATCTAGGTTGGATCTTTATTTTTATGGCGTCGGTTCCCAGAATGACCAATGAAGGAACCCCTTTTCTAGGGTAACCCTTTGTTTTTCCTTCTTACAGAAACGTTGGTCCTCATTACATTGCTACTTTGAGCCTTCCAGGTCTCACAATTGGGTTACCGGTATGGTTTTTTTCCACTTCGGTGATCTCAAATTCAGCCAGTGCTTCAGATGTAAGCACACAACTGAAACATCAACCTCATGTTGACCTTTTTCCTTCTTTGCTCATCAGGTCTCCTTCCATTTCTCCTTCTTCTCCTAGTAAAAGTTCTCAAGATAGTAGCCAGATTTATAAGAAGAAGAAGAAACGAAAAAGAGAAGAAGAAGAACTAGAAAGGGATCAACCCTCCAACTACATCAAATATTGGATCCAAGAAACCAACTATTGTTACTAGTACTGGGAGTGTTGATGAGGTCAATAAGACTAAAATGAAGAATCTAAAACCCAAATTCCCTTGCAGTCTTTGTAAGGGTGTCCTTTTTCTAAGGGATTTCCTTGGTATTCCAAAGGTCTTAGAAATGTGGTCTTCCACATCGTCGGTCCCTGTTAGACATGTTGATGATACCCTGTCAACTAGTGACGTTAAGGTTGGTAAGAATAAGACAACTATCAAATTTCCTTGCATGTTATGCTAAGGTGATCATTACTCTCACTTTTGTCCTCGTATGAAAGAGGCTTATTCTCTTTTGGAAAAGATTAAACTTCTAAAAGGTTATCGTAAGATTTCCCCCAACCCATCGTTAGTTGATGGAATGTTTAATTCAGTTCCATCCTCGGTCAATCCGGTTGATCAGGTGGTAAATCTAGTTTCATCCTCGGTTGAATCACTAACCAAAGTAGTTGATCTAGTTCCGTCATTGATCAACCCCAATTCTCATCTGAAAAGTGAAACCCAAGTGACTGATCTAGTCCCTTCCTGGGTCAGTCCCGTCCTTCATCTGAAGAGTGCCAAATTGGTTTCTCCGGTTAGATCATTGGTCAATCCCACTCCTCCTTTGAAGAGTTCCAGAATGGTCGATCCTATTCCACCATCAGTCGATCCTACTCCACCATCGGTCGATCCTACTCTCCCTCTAGAGATTAAACCTTATACTACCCACGTTTTTCTCATTGATACAGAATCTACCATGCCAGGGGGAATTCCTCCTTCTCCTGCGAAAAACCCTCCAAGTAGTGAGGTCATTATTTTTTATTGGGGTGTGCTAAATAGACCTCATCTTCCCTCTCACATTCCTTTCAAGATCACAGTACAGGTTTGTGGTCGAGCTGTTCCTCAGACGTGGATATATGAAGGTTTTTCCGTTAGTATTTTGTCCTCTATTGCTTGGCAAGATTTGGGTTATCCTCAGCTTGTGTCGGTTACCCAGACTATGTTCACTTTTAATAGAAGAACCAATCACCCTTTAGGAATCCTTCCTTAGTTTCCTATAACTTTGGGAGGGAAAACCATATTTATTGATGTTATGGTAGTCCAGGACCCCTTGGATTTCGATTTACTCCTTGGGCGAGATTATGTCTATGCCATGAAAGCTATTGTGTTCACTCTTTTTCATGTGATATCTTTCCCACAGGATGGAATAATGGTGACTATTGATCAACTTTCATGTGTTATTTCCGACTTGATTACCAACCCAATGACTGCCCTAAATGGTTCTTATATGAAGTCTGTATCACCCCTGCAATAGTTCGATTATGTGGTGTTATCTCCCATGCCTTCAGTTGCCGATGAAGATGACTTAGATCCGGTAGTTGACATGGTGATCTCTTCGGTAGGGATATTGGAGCTTGATCTCCTTACCCCTATCACGGACCTAGACATGTGTTCCTTCCAAAGCGATTCTCTTCCATCCAGTGAATATCTCTTCGAATCCATGACTGAGTTTTTTCCCTTGACATGATGTCCTTCCATAGCGTTATCCTCTTGGAAGCCATGATCAAGAAGAGGCTATGTGCATAGTTTATTTTCTCTATGGAAAGATCGTTAAAAAGTGAAACAGAACACACAAGCATAGTTTCCCTCTTTGTGGAAAGCTCGTTAAAAAATGAAATAGAGACTATGAGCATAATTTCTCTTCTCTATGGAAAGCTCATTAAAAAATGAAACAAAGGTCTTGAGCATAGTTTTTCCTCTCTGTAGCAAGCTCGTTAAAAAATGAAACAAAAATATGGGGATTGAACCCGGAGCCCTGAGCATAGTTCTTTTCACGTTTCAAGATCATTAAAAAATGAAACAGTCACCTCTCCCATCAGGTCGAGTATTTCGCTAGATCTCGTAGATGTTGATTCGAGTCTTCCATTAGGTCTTGTATTTGAACCTTCATTTCATCCACCTATGTCATTTTTCTCCATCTAGTATAGAAATTGGTGACAACCTCAAAGTCAGTGAATGAATTGAATCTTGGGGGGGCATGTCTCCAACCTTTGATGATCATTCTAGAGTTAAGACACTAGCCTTCAAGCTGGGGGCAGAGTACCGATCTTAGTCTTTGTTCTTTCTCATGCTCGTAAAAACATAAGAATGTAACCGAGTAAAATTTTATCACTTTTTTGGACTCATAAAGGCTATACAAAAAAGGAACCCCCTGGAGTCTTCTTTAATCTCTTTTCAAACTCTCTAAACATGAAAATATTGCTGAGTGATCTTGCTTCCTTTCCCACTCATTAAAAGGTTTGAAAGGGCATCTTTCGAGTGATAATTTATCTCTTTTTTGGCCTCACGAGACTAATATTACGAAAAAGGACCACATTGGAGTCGTCTATAAGTCATTTTCATACTCTCTAAATATGAAAAACAATCGATTTTACCTTATCTGGACTCATTAAACAATCATACATTGAAGGGCCCATATGGGACCGAACCCTTACTTCTTCTAGTTTCTTAAACAAAGGAAGAGAAACTTACCGAAGGTGAGTTATATCGAGCATGTGCTACCCTCCTTGAGCTCATTAAACAAAAAAGAGGTACTCGTCTATCTGGATGGGGGGAAAATTGAAAGAAGCAAGCCAAGCAGTTTTTGAGAACTTTACTAGTAACCTTACAGTCGCCCTTGAACACAAATTTTATCTTTGCATGCATTTCAATCCACTGAACCTATGCACTGAACCAATCCTTTGAGTTTCTTCACTCCTTTGGGTCACCTGAAAAAAGTCACAGTATCCACTGCATTATCAAGTTTTGTTCCATGTCAAGTTTTTGTTGTTATGCCTCAGTGTTCAAGGGAAGTATCTGCCTCAAGAGTCAACCATAAAAAATTCTTGTTTCAATACCTATGTCAGTCCATGTTCATTTGATCCACCAATTACATCTCTGTGTCAGTTTTTTGTCGTTGATGGGGGATACGTCAAGTCAATCCTTTGACGAGTCTATTCATGTCGACTTCAGCACACTATCCAGGAGCTAGAATTAGAAACCAATTAGTACCTTGGGACTTGCATGCCTCAATTTCAGGCCTCCTCACTTCTGATAATGGGTTTACATCATTGAACCCTGATTGGGTGATTCCACGGATGTTCGACTTCATCTCATCCATTGACATTCGTTGGAATGTATTAGAGTACCTTTGGAATCATTGACATCAATGGTGATTTCCCTCGTGCTTGTTAACAGTTTACCTCATTGACCAGTAATCAAGTGGTTTCTTCCATGTTTGACATCAGGACATCTATTCACATGGTTAGATTTGTACTACACCGGGATCATTATGAATACCTTGGGTTGAGTCATCAATCTTATATGAACTGTTGCGACGAAGTTTCTTTGAACATTGACACATATACTATAACATAGATCCCCTTTGTATTGGTCGTGGCTATGTCTTGTCCTCTCGTAGATCCACTGTGTATTCCTCGTGGCTACGATCAGTTCAGATCATAGAAGTATATATCCACATTGTATATTCAGTGGCTATACCTTTTTTTCAATATAATTATGGATCCGCAGTGTATTCTATGGTGGCCATACCTTAAAAAATCTTTATCACTCAAGCATAGGTATGCCTGCCTTGGGTTTGAAACATGTCATTATATTTTTTTGATGGTTTTGTGCATCTTTTTCCATCTTCTGTAAGTCCATAACCTTGCTTGAAAAATTCTACAAAGTACTTCAGTCATCATCATCTTCTGACTTCACACTTTGGGGGGAAATATTTTACACATCAAAATCACTCATTGCAATGATGGCTAGTGTCGTCGTTACAAATGTCGCAAGTGTCACATATTGGTCACAATTTTCGCAAGCGTCGCAAACATCATACTTCTATATTCCCTATTTCATCTCTCTAATGACATCATAAGGACACTTAAGACACCTCAAATACTATTTTTTAAGAGGAGAAATAATTTGACAAGGAGTACAAGTCTTTTCCCATGGAGCAAGCCACTTAATGGTGATTTTTGGAAGGCAACGCTCCCCTATACATTTTCAAGGAGCGCCAACACTTCCTGACCTCCTTGGGGGGAGCATTACAATGCTCTGTGCCCTATTTTGGGGGAGCGCTTCCCATTCAGAGTGAATTTTGGTTTGTTGAGATAAATCAGGGAAGAATCCCCTCAATCTCTGAAGTTGGTTGGATTTCAATCTGAGGTCAAGGCGTGATCTTAGGAAAGATCCACAACTCAAGGAGAAGAATCCTCAACTTATCCCTAGGATATCTCAATTGGTTGGGCCTGTCAAAGCCTATATAAGGAGGCATTCTCATGGTGAAAAGATATATGGAGATTGAGAATTATACCTAACTTATGATCTCATAAGAAGGTAGGAGATTGGAGAATGGTCAGTGTGGATTACTTGAGAAAAGGTTGGGAAAAGAGAGTTGGGAGATGATGTTGCACCTTCATCAAAGGTCTGTAAGTATTCTTCACTTGTTCTCATTAATATGCAGGTATGCTTGGCCTGTTTCTTTCAAGTTTGTGTTTGTTCCACATGAACGTGTCTCTAGTAGATAGATCTATTTTTGAGCTAATCTCAGTAGAATCAGAATATTGTTGTATCTTTGCTTGTTCTACAGGACTTATCGAGGAGCTTAGGATCAAATATCAACTTGGAATGTGTGAGGACAAACACCATTAAAAAGGTACACTTTTCTTCTTCCTCTTCATACGTTATCTTAATTATATCTAAAAGGATGTCAGTGCCCAATGATAGCACCCTTTCTGTCTTGGTTTTAGGGGTATAGATACCAAGAGGGAATCCACTTGTCCACAGGGGGATTCACCTACAACATAAAACAAGTGGATTCCCTCTTGGTATCTAGACCCCTAAAACCAAGACAGAAAGGGTGGTATCATTGGTTACTGATATCCTTTTAGATCTAATTAAGCTAACATATGAAGAGGAAGAAGAAAAGTGCACCTTTTTAATGGTGTTTTTCCTCACACAATCCAAGTTGAGATTTGATCCTAAGATCCTCAATAAGTCCCGTAGAACAAAAAAAGATACAACAAAATTCCTATTCTACTGATATTAGCTCAAAAATAGATCTATCTACTAGAGACAAGTTCATGTGGAACAAACACAAACTTGAAAGAAACAAGCCAAGAATACATGTATATTAATGAAAAAAAATGAAGAGTACTTACAGACCTTTGATTAAGGTGCAACAACTTCTTCCATCTCTATTTGTCCAAAATTTTCTCAAGTAATCCACACTAATTGTTCTCCAATCTCCTACCTTCTTATGAGATCATAAGTTAGGTATAATTCTCAATATCCATATATTTTTTCACCATGCGAAGGCCTCCTTATATAGGCTTTGAGAGGCCCAACCACTTGATATATCCTTGGGATAAGTTGAGGATTATTCTCCTTCAATTGTGGATATTCCCTAATATCATGCCTTGACCTCTGATTCGAGTCCAACCACCTTCAGAGATTGGGGGGATTCTTCCCTCATTTATCTCAACAAGCCAAATTTCACTTAGGAAAGGTAGCGCTCCCCCAAAATGGGGCACATAGTGTTGCAACACTCCCCCCAAGGAGTTCAGGAAGCCTTGGCGCTCCTTGACAGTGTATAGCGGAGCGTTGCCTTCCAAAAATCACTTTTAAGTGGCTTTCTCGATGGAAAAAGTTGGGTACTCCTTGTCAACTGATTTCTCCTCTTCAAAACTAGTCTTTGAGGTGTCTTAAGTGTCCTTATGATGTTGTTAGAGAGACGAAATAGGAAAGATAACAGTATGATGTTTGTGACACTTGTGACACTTGTGACCAATATGTGACACTTTCACCATTTGTAATGACAACACTAGCCATCATTGCAATGAGTGATTTTGATGTGTAACAGATTGCCCCCCAAAGTGCGAAGTTAGAAGACGATGATGACTGAAGTACTTTGTAGACTTTTTCGAGAAAGGTTATGGACTTAGATAAGTTGGAAAAATATGCACTCAACCATCAAACAAATATAATGACATGTTTCAAACCCAAGGCAGGCATACCTATGCTTGAGTGATAAAGATGTTTTAAGGTATTAGCACAATAGAATACACTACGGATCCATAATTATATTGACAAAAAAGGTATAGCCACTAAATATACAATGTGGATCTATACTTCTATGACCTAAACTGATCCTAGCCATGAAGAATACATAGTGGATCTACGAGACAACAAGACATAGCCACGACCAATACAAAGTGGATCTATGTTACAGTATATGTGTCAATGTTCAAAGAAACTTCGTCGCAACCTAGAAAAAGTTCATATAAGATTGATGACTCAACCCAATGCCTTCTTACCAATACCGATGTAGTATGAATCTAACCATGTGAATTGATTTCCTGATGTCGAACATGGAAGAAACCACTTGATTACCGGTCAATGAGGTAAACAGTCAACAAGCACGAGGGAAATCACCATTGATGTCAATGATTCCCAAGGTACTCTAGTACATCCCAATGAATGTGAATGGATGAGATGAAGTCGAAAATCCGTGGAATCACCCGAACATGGGTCAATGATGTAAACCCACTATCGAAAGCAAGGAGGCCTGCCATTGAGTCATGCAGGTCCCAAGGTACTAACTGGTTCCTAAGTCTAGCTCCTGGATAATGTGCTGAAGTTTATAGGAATAGACTCATCGAAGGAGGGCCTTGATGTATCCCCCATCAATGACACGAAACTAACACAAAGATGTAATTGGTGGATCAAATGAACATGGACTCACACATGTATTGAAACATGAATTTGTGTTGGTTGACTCTTGAGGTAGATACTTCCCTTGAACACTGAGGCATGACAAAAGAAACTTGACATGGACCAAAACTTGATAATGCAGTGGATACTGTGACTTTCTTCGGGTGACCCAAAGGAGTGAAGAAACTCAAAGTATTGGTTTAGTGAAGAGGTTCAATGGATTGAAATGTGTGCAAAGATAAAATGGCGTGTTCAAGGGCGACTGTAAGTTTACTAGTAAAGTTCTTAAAAACTTCTTGGCTTACTTCTTTCAATTTCCCCCCCCCATCCAGATAGACGAGTACCTCTTTTTGGTTTAACAAGCTCGAGGAGGGTAACACATGCTCGATATAACTCACCTTCGGTAAGTTCCTCTTCTTTTGTTTAACGAACTGGAAGAAATAAGGGTTCAGTCCCATATGGGCCCTTCAATGTATGATTGTTTAACGAGTCCAGAGAAGGTAAAATCGGTTGTTTTTCATATTTAGAGAGTCTGAAAATGACTTAAAGACGACTCCAATGTGGTCCTTTTTCGTAATCTTAGTCTTGAGAGGCCAAAAAGGAGATAAATTATCACTTGAAAGACACCCTTTCAAACCTTTTAACGAGTGGGAAAGGAAGCAGGATCACTCGACAATCTTTTCATGTTTAGAGAGTCTAAAAAGAGCTTAAAGATGACTCCAAGGGGTTCCTTTTTTGTGTATCGATGCGAGCCCAAAAAAGAGATAAAATGTCGTTCGGTTACATTCTCATGTTTTTACAAGTGCAAGAAAGAACAAAGACTAATCTTGGTACTCTGCCCCCAGCTTGAAAAGATAGCAGCATAACTCCATAATGATAATCAAAGGCTGGAGACATGCCCCTCCAAGATTCAATTCATTTATTGACTTTGAGGTTGACATCAATTTTTGTACTAGATGGACGAAAAAGATATGGGTGGATGAAATGAAGGTTCAAATATGAGACCTAACGAAAAACTTGACTCGACATCTACGAGATCTGGTGAAAGACTCGACCTGACAGGAGAGGTGATTGTTTCATTTTTTAACGAGCTTGACACAAGAAAAGAACTATGCTCAAGGCTCTGGGTTCAGTCCCCAGATATCTGTTTCATTTTTTACCGAGCTTTCTAGAGAGAGGAAAAACTATGTTCAAGGCCTCTGTTTCATTTTTTTAATGAGATTGACACAGGAAAAGAACTATGCTCGTAGATTATGTTTCATTTTTTAACGAGATTTCCACAGAGAAGAGAAACTATGCTCGTAGCCTATGTTTCATTTTTTTAACGAGATTGCCACAGAGAATAGAAACTGTGCTCATTTTTCATATTTAGAGAGTCTGGAAATGACTTAAAGACGACTCCAATGTGGTCCTTTTTCGTAATATTATTCTCGTGAGGACAAAAATGAAATAAATTATCACTTGAAAGACGCCCTTTCAAAAATTTTAACGAGTGGGAAAGGAAACAAGATCACTCGAAAATATTTTCATGTTTAGAGAGTCTGAAAAGAGCTTAAAGATGACTCCAAGGGGTTCCTTTTTCATGTATCCATGCGAGCTCGAAAAAAAGATAAAAGGTTTATCTGTTACATTCTCATGTTTTTACGAGGGTAAGAAAGAACAAAGACTAAGCTCGGTACTCTGCCCCCAGCTTGAAAAGCTAGCAGCATAACTCTAGAATGATAATCAAAGGCTGGAGACAAGTGGATTCTCTCTTGGTATCTAGACCCCTAAAACCAAGACAGAAAGGGTGCTATCATTGGTCATTGACATCCTTTTAGATCTAATTAAGCTAACGTATAAAGAGGAAGAAGAAAAGTGTACCTATTTAATGACGTTTGTCCTCACATAGTCCAAGTTGAGGTTTGATCCTAAGCTCCTCGATAATTCCTGTAGAACAAACAAAGATACAACAAACTTCCTATTCTACTGAGATTATCTCAAAAACAGATCTATCTACTAGAGACAAGTTCATGTGGAACAAACACAAACTTGAAAGAAACAGGCCAAGCATACCTGCATATTAATGAGAACAAATGACGAGTACTTACAGACCTTTGATGAAGGTGCAACAACTTCTTCCAACTCTCTTTGTCCAACCTTTTCTCAATTAATCCACATTGATTGTTCTCCAATCTCCTACCTTATTATGAGATCATAAGTTAGGTATAATTCTCAATCTCCATATATTTTTTCACCATGAGAAGACCTCCTTATATAGTCTTTGAGAGGCCCAACCACTTGAGATATCCTTGGGATAAGTTGAGGATTCTTCTCCTTCAGTTGTGGATCTTCCCTAAGATCATGCCTTGACCTCTAATTCAAATTCTCAAAATCTTTTGTCCCAATGTTCAACTATTTGAGTTTTAGTGGCTCTTTGAATATCTCACCACTTGGTCTGTTTGTTGTCTCTGTAACCAACCTCTCCCCTTTTGCTTCTTTGAACACCAGATGGCTTGTCTAGGTCATATTTTTCATACGGGTATTTTTCTATCTTGCAGAAGCATTTCATATATCCCTTCATGCTGTCCAATACTTTCGCTAGCAATTGTGGTCTTGCGAATAACTGGTGTCACTCATATCCATAATATGGGGACCCTCTTGAATCTTTGAGTCTATCCTTCATTGATATAACTCTATATGTTCCAAGGAGTTTTCGTCTACATTGGGAATAGAAATGATCTAGAATTTTGGTGGTGGAAGGAAGTGATACCGCAACACAAGCTCTACCTTCTCCCAACTGCTTATCTCTTCTTTATGCGTAGCCCACCATCTAGAAGGAGTACCTCACAACACAACATATAGTATTGGAATCAATTGTTCTTGTGCAACTTCTTGCTCCATTTTGTCCATATAGTCCTCAAAATCGTTGGTTCTATCATATATTGGGAGATCCTGCAACTCTGCACCAATCCAATGTACCACTTTGACTGAGGCATAATGCTTGGAAGACAACTAGTGGTTGTGTTCCTGCCAATTCTGCATAGCATCCTTGTTGTCAAAGTCAAATGAACAAATGTTGTGCTAGCTAACAACACCATCAGCAATAGGATTAACATAGTCATTCCTCATCCTAGTAGTGAAATTATATATGTATTTGACCATAGATCTATCCATTCCATCGTCTGTAGGCTCAGTGTATCTGGATCACTTGGTTGGGTCAATTGGCTAAATCACCTGGATTCCATCTGCTTCAAAGGACATCTCCCCTCTCTTCAGGTTGATTGCAGCATTATTATCATTAGTCTACTCAATTCCTAAAAGTGCGGAATAGGGGTCACTCTCATCTAAGATATAAATGACTAAGAAGTGTGCAATTGTTTTTACGTTTGCAAGACTAACTTTGATATTTTCTAGTCGACCAATTAGAGAGATCTTGTATTGATTGTCTAGTCACAAATAAATGGGAGAGTACACCAACCATGGTCTCTGCATCGATTCCCATGATTTATTCATGAGGATGTGAACATTATACCCCAAGTCTAGCACGACATCCTAGATATCGTATCCATCGATCTGGGCATCCATCCTGAACTCTCGACATTTCTGCAACTTCTTTTTCTTTCCAATTCGGGGTGCATGTTTATCTGGTAGAGGAGACTTGATGGGTTCTTCATCTCCAATTTCAATCAGTTGTTTTAAGGTTGTCTTCAACATCCTAGTGAAGTTGTAATCCTATAAAATGATTATTAGGGACCAGAAGAGGCAATCTATTTATTGTATGGATTTTCCCCATTCGTCTAACGATGTTGCAACCTTTGAAGTATTTCCCCACTTCTGGGACCAATTATAGGGATATGGGCTACCTGGGTAGCACTTGTACCAATATTTATGGTCACAACTTCCTCTCTCATGATATCCAATGCTTCTCTGAAGTAATTATTTTTATTTCCATCATAAAACCCCAGGGTTGCAGATGCAACCTTCCTAAACTGAAGGGGTATTTTATTCATAGCATTGCCAACTGTGTGAGCTATCCCTCATGTAACAACATTGATTCTTTGCACTCTCACATTCGAGCCTACCATTTATCTAACAAGTCTATACAATATTATGTTGCATGGGAAGTGGTCCTGCAGTGGACACACTAAGGTATCCATGGGTTATCACAATCATGAGATATGTGTTCTACTTCATCGCAGTGATAGCATCGTGCAGTGATAGCATCGTACAGGGTCGCCTCAACTACCACCTTTCCCGCCATGATATCCTCCTCCATGCCTGCCACACCCTCCTCTCACTAGAGCATTGATACTCTCCTTTACCCTAAAATAGGATCTTTCAAATATTTCTGCAAGTGCTTGTAGGGATCAATATTTCTCTTTTCTCTGAGTGTTTGATCTGCAAAAGTCACAGAAAAAAATGACGGGGATAGAAAATAACTTTTGCAGTATCGGTCAGAGTTGTGGTCACTGCCCATATGTTCTGTAAATCTCACAACATTCATTAGGTATTTGTCTTAGGAAGGGAGTTGGGGTTGGGTTTGGTACAACATTCCCTCCTTGTAGTGTCAGGAAATCATTAGCGAGGTCACCCTCTATCTTTAATACCATGCACCATACCTACTCTCTTCCTGGATTGAATTTTGCTAACTCCTGGATCTGCTTAGTCACGATAGATGTATTATTCTGAAACTGTGCAAGGACATGCATTGCACTAGTAGAAGGAATTATTACCAATTTCATGTGGGTATTCCAAGGTTACCCATTCATACCTTTGACCCTGATGGAATTTTCTAAGGCTTCTCTCTATGTAGTCCATTTATGCTGCATGAGTGGGATCTTGGTTAGGGGCAGAAGTCCACAAATAAACCACTCCTTCTGTTGTGTCTCATAGATTGGGTAAGAGAGGTGGCTCATCAAGTCTCATAACCGTCGATCATACTCCCCTCTCCCCAACCATAGTTTTGATCTCTTTCATCTCATCACAACTCTATTGTTCTAAGTTGTTCTTTTTCAATTTAGCAATGAATCCCTGCTTCAATTCATATAAAGTATTGGAAGTACCCTTAGGGGTTCTCTAAACAAACTTCATATGCCACTGCTTAGCTCTTCCCCTCAACGTGGTCTAGAACTCAATTAACTTGGCATCCATAGTGGTGGTTGATTTAAAAATGAAGAAGACTTGTATTCTTGAAAATATTTGCAAGATTTAATTCATGTGTTCAAATGAAAATGGATCAATTTTGCAAACACAACTTTTATACAAATTACTCATTCAATATGCATATAAACAGAAGCAAATAACATTGAATAGAAAATACATAACACAACAAATGATAAAGGAGTTCACCCCTCTCTTGGGCTACATCTCCTGGTCCATCTCCCAATGGATCTTTTGTATTATTTGATCAAAGTGCTCAAATATGTACTTTACAATGCTCAAAATGCCAAATAGATGGCTCCAATGGCTTCATAACGTCCAAAAACCCCTAGCTGGGTTTTTTCGGCACCTCGTTTGGCCAAAAATTGAAGAAGATAGGCTTCCTGGAAGTTCCCCTTCAAACTTGTTGTCTCTGGATCGCCAAAATGCACCCTTGCCTCCTCAACCTAGCCCCCACGCGCATTTATGTGTTAAAACTCAGCACCGGGAACAACCGCACAAACGGTGTGAACTGTAGGATGGTTACGCGCTATCCCTTAACCGCCAAGGCCCGTGGGCACATGGGCCACCACATGATCGTGCGCAAATACAATCAGGGTTAAGTTTTAAACCATATATATATATATATAACCGTGGGGTTTAAATGTGTGCACATAACAATGGTCACATGACATATATATAACTGTGGGCCGGGGCTTAGCCCCGGCACGGTCCGCGCCCCGTTTCACATTATTTCAAATTCAAATATTTTTAAACTCATATATATGTTAAGAACTACATGTGGGCACACCGTTTGGGTGACCCTTCCTAAGGCTTTATCCCTGCCCGGAGGTCGCAGGGTCAAATCCGACCAACAACATAAATTTTAAACCACTATCTAGGTGACACGTGGCGACCATTGATTGGGCCACGTGTCATCATCCCATTCTCCGTAAACAAGCCACGTCATACACCAACTATTCACATGACTGCCTGCCACATGTCGTATGGCCCTTCCATGTGTCATATGGTGTGCCACGTCAACATCCGTACAGACTGTACAGTCAACACATTTTTTTTGCCTGTTTGTCGTTTTGAATAGAATGCGACATCTCTCTCTCCCGACGTCCGTTTGAACCCAAACAAGATGCGTTGGGTTCATGACGACAAGGTCTACGCTCCTGTTCGATTTGAAGCAATTCCGAGCACTTTGAATTTTGAGCAAAATTTGATCCCCTGGATCACACCTCCCCATTGGAAAGCTTTTGGACCTCCAAAAGACTATTTTCAGTCTATCTGATGAGGGTATAGTTCCCTCACCTTTCCAACCTCAATCCACTTGGATTTTCTTGGATTTGTTCCTTTAAGACCAACTCGAAGATATTCCACATTTCCTCATTTTGAAGTTCTCATTCTCCTGTCAAGGATGGTGTCTTCATGCAGTTATGTAACATATTCTGGGGAGAAATCATCTATAGAAGGAATATGAATATGCTCTCTTTGATCATCAATCAAAAGAGGCTCATACAATTTCAAATTCTCAACGATAACAACTGCATACATTTGCATATAAGGAGGCAAATCTAAACGGAAGGCATTGTTACCAATCTTATCAAGAATCTTGAAAGGACCATATCGAATTGGTTTTAGTTTTTTACCTTCTCCTTTAAGCCTCTCCTTACTAATGTAAAGCCAAACTTTATCTCCAACTTGGAAACTGTGATCAACACAATGCTTGTCATGTCTTGTCTTGTACTTGACTTGACTCTTTTCCAACTACTCTTGTACCATTTGATGTATCGACTGAATTTGTTCAATGAACTTTTCTGCCCTATCAATGTCATATTGACCATCAATAGCAATATCCTTCCCAAAGATAAAATCTAAAGGATATTTGGGCAAATAGCCAAAACATTCTTCAAATGGCAACGTTTGAGTTGAAGAGTGCTTAGCTCGATTGTAAGAATGCTGAATGTAGTGTAAATTCTCATCCCAAAGTTTAGGATGCTTGCTGCAATAACCACAAAGAATATGCACCCCAGTTCTATTTACCAATTCTGTCTGACCATCAGTTTGCGGATGAAAAGCTGTGCTCTTTTTCAGTTTGGTGTCCATGAGTTCCCATAAACTCGACCAAAAAATTCCAATAAATCTAGAATCTTGATCAGAAATAATGTATTTAGGCAATCCAAAATGTAACCAAACATTTTGAAAGAACATTTGTGTCATTTTCTTAGCTGTAACCTGCTTCTTACAAGGCATCAAAATACACATTTTGCTAAATCGATCAACCACAACATAAAGATAATCATGATTTCGTTTAGACATAGGTAGACCACCTACAAAGTCCATAGAAATACTTTCCCAAGGACGAGAAG
>ML778662.1:836135-913361 GCA_009831015.1 Picea engelmannii | reverse complement strand
ACATTGAGATTATTGTTACTTGAAGAACTAGTACTTGCAATAGAACCATTACCTTGATAACCCATGGCTGTAATCTTTGTTTCATCACCCGAATCAGAACCTAAATCATGTTGTATGGTTGCAACAGTCTTTGACTTCCCTTTTTTGCCAAAATTTTTGGGTTTTCTTTCAGGATGAAGTTTCCAACAATGGTCTTCATCATGGCCATCTTTTGAAAAATGTTTGCATGTAAATTTTTCTCCCTCTTCCTTAACAACAACATTCTTTTTTCCATTGCCCTTGAACTTCCTCTTTCCTTTGTCTCCATGACTAAAAGACTTCTTGTTACCCTCATGAGTTTCATTCCTTCCTCTTGCTTCCAAATGAGTGGCCTGAACACAAACTTCATCTAGATTTGAAGGATTAAACATGAGTATTGTATGTCTCAAATAACTATGTAAAGATCCAATGTATTTGAGTAAAGTTTCTTGAGAAGACAAATCTATTCCCAAAACCAAAGCTCTTCTCCTATATTTTTGAGTAAAGCTTTGCACATTTTGTCCTTTAGCTTGTCTAAAATTTTGCCAATCCATAGTAGCTTTTTCCGTATATGCCAATGGGTAAAATTGTCTTTTAATTGAAACAATAAAATCATTCCAAGAGGTTAAAATTTTACCATGTTTCTTCATGCCCTCTTGAGTCTTGGATTCCCACCAAATGAGTGTTTCACTATCCAATCTTAAAGAAGCAAGATGAATCTTAGTTTCATCATCTTGAATTTTTTCTATCCTACAATACACCTCAATCTGACGAATCCAATTATCTAATTTCTCAGCATTTACCTCCCCATTGTACATTGGCAATTCGAATTTAATATCAAGCTTTAACAAAGGAATTTGTGAAGGAATTTTACCATGTCCTTTTGGATAATTTGGAAGAGGTCTTGAACTGGTAGAAGAAGAAGAAGAAGATGGAGGTGAGGGTGGCAGAGAAGCACCATTCCCTCCATTTCCATTTGGAGTTTTATCACCACTGTCTCCCTTGTGCTTTGAAGGGTTGGAGTCTTCACCTTGTAACCTTCTATTCCTTTCTTCCATCAAGAGTTTCATCATTTCTCTCATTTCCATGAAATCCTTTCTAAGATCTTCATCTTCTGTAGGAATATGTTCATGACTCTCTTCATGAGCCATACTTGGTGAATGCCTCCTTGAAACTTGCAATGATGATATAATATTCCTTCTTGAAGGATGAGAACTTGGATCTACAAGTTGACCTTCTCCTCTTGTGAGTTTCAATCTTGTGAGCATCAGAAAACAAAACACTTGCAAATAATCAAGTCTTCAAAAACCTATGGTCTGATACCAACTTGATCTAAAAATGAAGAAGACTTGTATTCTAGAAAATATTTGCAAGATTTAATTCATGTGTTCAAATGCAAATGGATCAATTTTTTAAACACAACTTTTATAGAAATTACTCAGTCAAGATGCATATAAACATCAACAAATAACATTGAACATAAAGCACATAACACAACAAATGATAAAGGAGTTCACCCCTCTCTTGGGCTACATCTCCTGGTCCAACCTCAAATGGATATTTTGTATTATTTGATAAAAGTGCTCAAATATGTTCTTTACAATGCTCAAAATGCCAAATAGATGGCTCCAATGGCTTCAGAACGTCCAAAAACCTCTAGCTGGGTTTTTTCGGCACCTTGTTTGGCCAAAAATTGAAGAAGATAGGCTTCCTGGAAGTTCCCCTTCAAACTTGTTGTCTCTAAATCACCAAAATTCACCCTTGCCTCCTCAACCCAGCCCCCACGTGCATTTATGTGTTAAAACTCAGCACCGGGCGCAACCGCACAAATGGTGTGAACTGTTGGACGGTTACGTGCTAGCCCTTAACCGCCAAGGCCCGTGGGCACATGGGCCACCACATGACCGCGCGCAAATACAAACAGGGTTAAGTTTTAAACCATATATATATATATATATAACTGCGGGGTTTAAACGTGCACACACAATAATGGTCAGATGACATATATATAACTGTGGGCCGGGGCTTAGCCCCAGCCCAGTTCGCGCCCCATTTTACATTATTTCAAATTCAAATATTTTTAAACTCATATATATGTTAAGAACTACATGTGGGCGCACAGGTTGGGTAGCCCTTCCCAAGGCTTTACCCCTATCCGGAGGTCGCGGGGTCGAATCCGGCCAACAACATAAATTTTAAACCACTATCCAGGTGACACATGGCGGCCATTGATTGGGCCACGTGTCGTCATCCCATTTGCCACAAACAAGCCACGTCATATGCCAACTGTCCACACGATTTCCTACCACTTGTCGTATGGCCCTGCCACGTGTCATACGGTTTTCCACGACAGCATCCGGACGGACTGTACAGTTAGCACATTTTTTTTGCATATTTGTCGTTTTGAACAGAATGTGATATCTCTCTCTCTCAACGTCCGTTTGAACCCAAACGAGTTGTGTTGGGTTCATGATGATGAGTCCTACGCTTCTGTTCGATTTGAAGAAATTCTGAGCACTTTGAATTTTGAGCAAAATTTGATCCCCTGGATCAGTGGTACACTTAGCAATCAAAATTGATTCACACAGGAACCAATGTTGTTCGTCACAACCATCGCCCTTCCTTGAGAACTAAAGGAGGCACAACACCGCATTTGATACCATTCTATCCATAGAGTTACCTGAATTGTGTATAAAAACAAAACCTCACAACCCTGATAGAGGAGGAAATTAAGATTAACTACACTAAGTAAGTGGGTTAAGATGCGCTAACTATATTTACTTCAAATCAAAATTGAAGTGCATCAATAACGTCATGTCTCAGGGATAGGTAAAAACATTATCGAATGCATCAGTACAAATTTTCTCTGGTAGGCGTAATACCCATATTTCCTACCGGTGGTAAGAAGGGTAAGACCACTACTTAGAGGGGAAAGCAAATAGAAAATCCTATTAGAGGGGCAAGCAAATATAAAATCCCTTCCTTAAGTCAAGGGGGGGACTTTCGTTAAGAAAATCAAGCCCCCAGAGACGAGCTTACACCCTTAAAAAATAGGTCTACATTTAAGGAACATATCCTATAACTCTTATAGAACTCACTAAGCTATAACTACAGGCTTTGAACCAACATATTACTATAGAGAAATAGATACTATAACTCTTACTAACTCAGCTCTCAACTAAAATCCAACTAAGCTCAACAACACTTTAGCTTTAACTGGCAAGAAACTAGAAGATAAATATTCCTAATGAAAGGAATAGACTTTTACCAATCCTTACTTTGCTTGCTCAATACAACTATATGCTTTAGGTACAAGAACAACTATAAGAAAACTAGATAGAGGAAGACAAATAAGATTATATATTCATATTTTTATATGTCATGTGGAATTAATAAGTGTTTTTATATCTCTTGTTAGCATACAATAGGAACTATTATTCGTGTGAGTTAGGCATTTGATATCTTTCAATATGAAAAGGAATATAGAACTAGAAACCCGATACTAGAGACAAAGGAGCCTATAACTATGAAAAGTTGCAACAATCAGGTTTAGCCAGTTTAGCTCCTGATGTTCTTTCGGTTAAGAATGGATCCTACCTGGATTCTTTTTGGAGGGTAATATTGCTCCTTATAAAGAAATATAATATTAGGGATTGTCCTCTCATGGTGTTTTGTAGCGATACAGGTTGTCCATGGTGATAAGTGATATCCCATTTCATTTTGGTACTACTAACATGATGGAACTTACCTACCCTGCTCTATTAGGATGGAGGACCTTTTCACCATTTGGAGGAGCAACAACTTTCCACCTTGAAAATTCTTTCTTAGACTATACCAATTACCCTATGAGACACGAGACCAAGAAACCAATTGCTCAATCATAGAATTTATTTTACTAGTTTACGAGCCCATTGAAGATATTTCCGGAAACAAGCATTCAATCTAGTCATCAAGTGGAGATGGAAAGCGAGTGGAGTCTTAGTTAGAAGAGCAAGTTCTTTATACAAGTTACGAGTGGATGGAGTTCAATCCAGTATGAAGTGGGAACTGGTTGTGTATGTTAGGAAGTGGGAACTAGTGGTGTTGGTTGGATACCAAGTCAAGGGAACCAATAAGTAGGTTAAGTCATCAAGTTCAGTAAGGATAGATTTGTAGTTAATATAGTTTTTCAGTTTCTTACTCCTCGACCAAGAACCAAGAGAAAAAGACAATAAGATTCAAGAACCAAGAGAAAAAGATAGTAAGATTTTATTTGTCGATTAATGTTACCGCCTGTGATCCTCCAGCCTTATGAGCTATGTGTTGGTTATTTCATATCTGTCCTCCATTCCAAGTCAAAGAAGAATAAAGGGATCTATTATTAGTTCATCATGCCAACTAATCACTCTAGGAATCATGGCTACTCAAATCATATATTCTTATTTCATCACATGGCTACTCATTACACTTGGAATCATGGATACTTAGGTCACTAGGATTCATTATGTATGTTTATGCCAACTCAAAACACTTGGATTCATTATGGTTATAGAAACGAAACATGAACAATTAGTTATGGTTATTACAATGAAACATTATCAAGTTTATAACATAACTTCACATTTACCATCGTTCAAGTCTCTATTACTCTATATACAATGCTACCATTATAATAATATATAGATAGACCATTTATTATAATATTCAATAATTAAAGGCTTAATATTAATATATTCTTTAACATATCTTACTTAAATAAGAGTTTAATAACAAATTTTCTTATTTCTATCTCTTTCTGGGCCAAATCTTGCCATATTCTTTTATTTAGATCACTATGATGGGTAACTAAACCAATAAGACAACAAGAGAGACCAAGAACCAACACAAAGATACTCATCAATCCAAATGAAATAGACTGGTCATCATAGCTTACTTTGTTGCAAGTGCATCTTATAATAAAGTAAAGTGCATTTCTCGGAAATAAGAATAGAAAGATTAGTAAACAGGTATCTTATGTAGAGAGAGACTCTGAAATAACTAGTCAGTATGATTATGTTAGAAACTAAGATCTATTAAGTATGCTTTATGACATATTATTAGCTACTTTTAATAAGTGATGAGGTTGAGATGGAAGAATCCTTTTTCAACACGGCCCCCTATCCTCTGATTTTGAAAAAGAAAGTAGGAAGAAATCGAAATGAACCAAAATTATGTGAAGAGTGCATCGTTAAATAACATTGATATACATTTACTCTCTGCAACGAGATGTGATGTTAGCATGTCACCTGGATACCTCAGTGATATACGTGTCCCCGAAAGAGTTCTACTTCACTTGGTTGTTTGATTGATGAGTAGGGAAGTTGATTGATATTAAGATTGATGGATCCATTCCTTATTCTGTTCTGGTCGAGATGCACTTTCTCTATATACGATACAGGTTGGATTTACTTTAATATTTTATTGATTTGATCCTTGTATGAAACCCAAGCTTTCACAAATGGGAACTATCCCACCTAATCAAATATTCATTATTTCTTCTCGGGGCTTTCAAAAGTGGTGGAACTTACCTAGAATATTATTTATAGCTTGTACCTCAGGTAGGCTCGACCCAAGGCAAGGGATTCATTCTCAACGTTCACTAGCCTCATAAAAATTAGGAGATATCAACAGCCTCATTAAGAGTAGAAACTGATAAAGAGTAGAAGATCTCAACACATGGAATTACAAACGGAAATAACACATGTGAGTCACTATGCCCACTAATCAATTCGGAAATCACTATGGAAATTCAAGGAACGACTCATGGGTTGGTCAGTGATGAAAAAGAAAGTAGGCCTATTTAGACCAAGTATGACTATTTATATTTATCACACTTCAACAAACAAAGGGACTAGTTATTCTAGTTCCTATTGCTAGTTATTCTAGTTCCTATTGCTAGTTACCATTCATTGATTATAACTTGTAACATTGAAAGATTGTTGAGTTGAGACATTGTAACTTCCATCAAATGAGACATGAAACTTTCGATAGTGCATCATATAATAACATTTATGCATATTTTCCCCATCAATTTGGAACCAACGAATGGATCAATTTCACACTCTCAATGATAGGTAATTGAATGAGGGAATTTCATGTGACCTTCATAGGTAATTCATGTAATGATTTCGATAACAATTTCCATGTGAAGATGAAATGAATGGTTCCATTTGAAGATGCAATGGTTGAGACTTGATTGTATATCCCCAGTACCTTGATCCTGTATCCCCAGTACCTTGATCTTGTATTCCCAGGCTCAGCTTTTGTATCCCGATGCGTACGTAAGGAAAGAGTCAATTGGTTAGTATGCATAATGAGTATTTCCATGTTGCTAATGAAAATTTTCTATATGAGTATTTCCATGCTAATGAATATATTCTATGGGCGCTAAGAATATCTTATGACCTTCTCCATTAGGTTAAAACATTAGGTTCAATATGTTAGCTCCAGGAGGAAATAATACACCAAGGGATTTGGATACATCGAGGGGATTCATTCCACTAGACTGAAAGGAGAGGGATTTAGCTGGTGATTCAATAGGTGAAAGATTTGAATCTACGCTTTCTCATTAGGGAATTTGTTAAAGGAAAGTGGATAAATCTTCTAGGGGTTCGGTTGAGAAGTCATAGTTGGAGATAGCCAGGCCCGTAACCTTTGGCTATCTTTCGTCTTGAAAGGTGCATTATTCATCATTCTCCTAAAATGAATCTACTTATCTGTTTTTGTGTTGGAGGAGTTCCCTCTCCTTCCTCAGCTAGCGTTCGGAAATAAAGAAAAACCTAGAGTAGCTTATTAGTCGCCTAGATTGAGTAGCTTAGTTTGCCAAATGAACCTGATAAAGCACCTCATGTCAGATTACTAAGGGCTTCTAGGCTAAGTAATGGCTAAGGCAACAAATTAATCCTAAAAATACTAACTCGCCCATTCATAATTACTGATGCACCTCATTCATCTCATCATTAAGAAGTCAGTTCAGTTGAGTAAAGGAAAGACGAAAGAATATATCCCGAGTTCATATCCTCAGAACCTAATCTAGGGATAGATACCTAGGCCAACACAAATGAATAAATGATCTCCGATCTTTTGGATCCTACAATGCTAGGCATTGGGAACAATAAGCCACTAAAGGAGGAACCTAGAAGAATTGTAGTAACGTCACTAATCATCTTAGCCTCACTAGCTAACGCCAGCTAATGTTTCCCTAGGAAAGTGTCTTCCTAATGTCCACACGCCTAATCAGAACAATAAAAAAATTCCTTTTTGTCCCATCTAAGACCTACTGGGATATTCAGAACATTCAAAATTCCAGTGATGATGACGCTTAGGGAAGTAAAAGAGAAAAGATCTCTCTTGTTCGCTTGACTTCTTGGGAAGGAGAAAAAACCAGATACCCCCTCTTTTTTTGCATAAAGAGATAGATGGCTGGATGAAACAACCTGTTTATGGAATTCTATCCATCCAAATAAATATGAGGCGCCTGGCCAATCCAGTAAAGACAAAGTCCTTACGAGCGATGCTTTCTACCTTGGAATCTAGATTTATAAAGTTCTTGGAATAACAAAAAGTGATTGGAGTTGTTCGGTTTAACATTGAAAAACTAGCTACGCTTCAATCGGCTTGGAATAACAGTGAAAAGATGCTTACGCTACGGGCATGCATTTGGAGCTCCTCATCTCATAATTAATAGCGGTATTTTCATAATTCTAAATTTAAAAATTAAAATTTATTTCTTAAACTACAAAAATGAAATAAAAATTATTAATATAAAACTCATGTCAAACAAGGTCTCTAGACTAAGATATATCTTAAAAAAGTAATGTATAAGAAAAAGGCCAACCAAGTAAATTTTGATGTTTATATGCAAAACAAATTACAACTTCTTAGGTGGGAAAAAGCCAAGTAATATTAACTCAAGTTAATAGTTTATTATTAAATTTAAATATTTTATTCATATCATACTTGTAAAAAAAAGTGAAATAGAAAACATTTAATTTTAATATTAAAAAAGAATTTGTTTATTAATTTATCCGTGACCTGTGGAATCACGGGCATCTAAGCCTTTACCACACCAACCCTTAACATGGTTGGATTTTTTGTCCCCGTAGGTTTCGAACTGGTGACTTTAACATCACAGAGTGCTTTAACAACACACTCCATCACCGACTGTCCTACACCTCAGGGACTTAAAATTTGAAGGACATGGGGGTGGGCTTTGATCGAATTATGAGTGCAGTCACAGAGTGTTTTAACAACACACTCCATCACCGACTGTCCTACCACACCAACCCTTAACATGGTTGGATTTTTTGTCCCCACAGGTTTCGAACTGGTGACTTTAACATCACAGAGTGCTTTAACAACACACTCCGTCACCGACTGTCCTACACCTCGGGGACTTAAAATTTGAAGGACATGGGGGTGGGTTCTGATCCACTTATGTGATTTTCCTACACCTTGGGGACTTAAAATTTGAAGGACATGGGGGTGGGCTTTGATCCACTTATGAGTGCAGTCACAGAGTCTTTTAACAACACACTCCATCACCGACTGTCCTACACCTCGGGGACTTAAAATTTGAAGGACATGGGGGTGGGCTTTGATCCACTTATGTGTGCACGGGTCACGATACCATTTAATATGGTATCTCTGGGTGCAACCACACGTTCGACGACTACCTCAAGGTATCCCCATGGATCCACCACTACCTCAAGGTATCCCCATGGCTCCAGGTAAAACCCTCATGAGAATTGAACCTTGCTCAATGGTGAAAAAATCCTCACTTTCCACCATTAGATCCAACCCCTTTGGGCATTTTATATTAAATTTTTTAATATTATGTTAATTTAATATTATTTTTTATTTCTTGTTTTTAAATATAATTGAAAATTTATTAAATTTATAAAATATTAATTCTTATAAATATTTTATGATAAAATTTTGAATTTATAAAATTTTTTTTTCTATAAATATTTTTTTATCATAAACATAGTTGAAAATTTATTATAAATCTATTAAAAAATATTAAATTTATCTAATAAAATATTTATGACATAAAAATATATAACTAAACTAATTTAATTTTAATTTAACCTTACATCCATTTCTTTACAATGGATTTTGTCCTTGTAAAAACACTCTCAATCTTCTTCAATCTTATTTTAGATTATCAAGGATTTCACCATTTGGAGGAGCATCAACTTTCCACCTTGAAAATTATTTCTTAGACTATACCAATTACCCTATGAGACACAAGACCAAGAAACCAATTGCTCAATCATAGAATTTATTTTACTAGTTTACGAGCCCATTGAAGATATTTATGGAAACAAGCATTCAATCTAGTCATCAAGTGGAGATGGAAAGCGAGTGGAGTATTAGTTAGAAGATCAAGTTATTTATACAAGTTACAAGTGGATGGAGTTCAATCCAGTATGAAGTGGGAACTGGTTATGTATGTTAGGAAGTGGGAACTAGTGGTGTTGGTTGGATACCAAGTCAAGGGAACCAGTAAGTAGGTTAAGAAATCAAGTTCAGTAAGGATTCATTATGTATGTTTATGCCAACTCAAAACACTTGGATTCATTATGGTTATAGCAATGAAACATGAAAAATTAGTTATGGTTATTACAACAAAACATTATCAGGTTTATAACATAACTTCACATTTACCATCGTTCAAGTCTCTATTACTCTGTATACAATGCTACCATTATAGTAATATATAGATAGACCATTTATTATAATATTCAATAATTAAAGACTTAATATTAATATATTCTTTAACATATCTTACTTAAATAAGAGTTTAATAACAAATTTGCTTATTTCTATCTCTTTCTAGGCCAAATCTTACCATATTCTTTTATTTAGATCACTATGATGGGTAACTAAACCAATAAGACAACGAGAGAGACCAAGAACCAACACAAAGATACTCATCAATCCAAATGAAATAGACTGGTCATCATAGCTTTCTTTGTTGCGAGTGCATCTTATAATAAAGTAAATTTCATTTCTTGGAAATAAGAATAGAAAGATTAGTAAACAAGTATCTTATGTAGAGAGAGACTCTGAAATAACTAGTCAGTATGCTTATGTTAGAAACTAAGATCTATTAAGTATGCTTTATGACATATTATTAGCTACTTTAGATAAGTGATAAGGTTGAGATGGAAGAATCCTTTTTCAACATGGCCCCCTATCCTTTGATTTTGAAAAAGAAAGTAGGAAGAAATAAAAATGAACCAAAATTATGTGAAGAGTGCATCCTTAAATAACATTGATATATACATTTACTCTTTGCAATGGGATGTGATGTTAGCATGTCGCCTGGATACCTCAGTGATATACGTTTCCCCAAAAGAGTTCTACTTCACTTGGTTGTTTGATTGAGGAGTAGGGAAGTTGATTGATATTAAGATTGATGGATCCATTCCTTATTCTGTTATGGTTGAGATGCACTTTCTTTATATACGATGCAGGTTGGCTTTACTTTAATAGTATACTGATTTGTTCCTTGTATGAAACCCAAGCTCTCACAAATGGGAACTAGCCCACCTAATCAAATATTCATTATTTCTTCTTGGGGCTTTCGAAAGTGGTGGAACTTACCTAGACTATTATTTATAGCTTGTACCTCAGGTAGGCTCGACCCAAGGCAAGGGATTCATTCTCAACGTTCACTAGCCTCATAAAAATTAGGAGATATCAACAGCCTCACTAAGAGTAGAAGATCTCAACACATGGAATTACAAACGGAAATAACACATGTGAGTCACTATGCCCACTAATCAATTCGGAAATCACTATGGAAATTCAAGGAACGACTCATGGGTTGGTCAGTGATGAAAATTAAAGTAGGCCTATTTAGACCAAGTATGACTATTTATATTTATCACACTTCAACAAACAAAGGGACTAGTTATTCTAGTTCCTATTGCTAGTTATTCTAGTTCCTATTGCTAGTTACCATTCCTTGATTATAGCTTGTAACATTGAAAGATTGTTGAGTTGAGACATTGTAACTTCCATCAAATGAGACATGAAACTTTCGATAGTGCATCATATAATAACATATATGCATATTTTCCCCATCAAGTTGGGACCAACGAATGGATCAATTTCACACTCTCAATGATAGGTAATTGAATGAGGGATTTTCATGTGATCTCTATAGGTAATTTATGTAATGATCTCGATAATAATTTCCTTGTGAAGATGAAATGAATGGTTCCATTTGAAGATGCAATGGTTGAGACTTGATTGTATATCCACAGTACCTTGATCCTGTATCCCCAGTACCTTGATCTTGTATTCCCAGGTGCATCTTTTGTATCCCCATGTATACGTAATGAAAGAGTCAATTGGTTAGTATGCATAATGAGTATTTCCATCCTGCTAATGAAAATATTCTATATGAGTATTTCCATGCTAATGAATATATTCTATGGGCGCTAAGAATATCCTGTGAACTTCTCCATTAGGTTAAAACATTAGGTTCAATATTTTAGCTCCAGGAGGAAATAATACACCGAGGGATTTAGATACATCGAGGGGATTCATTCCACTGGACTGAAAGGAGAGGGATTTAGTTGGTGATTCAATAGGTGAAAGATTTGAATCTGCACTTTCTCATTAGGGAATTTGTTAAAGGAAAGTGGATAAATCTTCTAGGGGTTCAGTTGAGAAGTCATAGTTGAAGATAGCTAGGCCTGTAACCTTTGGCTGGATTTCGTCTCGCAAGGTGCATTATTCATCATTATCCTAAAATGAATCTACTTATCTATTTTTTTGTTGGAGGAGTTCCCTCTCCTTCCTTGGCTGGCTTTCGGAAATAAATAAAAACCTAGAGTAACTTATTAATCGATTAGATTGAGTAGCTTAGTTGGCCAAATCGATAAAGCACCTCATCTCAGATTACTAAGGGCTTCTAGGGTAACTACTGGCTAAGGCAACAAATTAATCCTGAAAATACTAACCCGCCCATTCATAATTACTGATGCACCTCATTCATCTCATCATTAAGAAGTCATTTCAGTTGATTAAGGGCAAGATGAAAGAATATATCCCGAGTTCATGTCCTTATAACCTAATCTAGGGATAGATACCTAGGCCAACACAAATGAACAAATGATCTCCGATCCTTTGGATCCTACAATGCTAGGCACTAGGAACAATAAGCCACTAAAGGAGGAACCTCTGAGAAGAATTGTAGTAACGTCACTAATCATCTTAGCTTCACTAGCTAATGCCAACTAATGTTTCCCTAGGAAAGTGTCTTCCTAATGTCCACACGCCTAATCAGAACAATAAAAAATGCCTTGCTGTCCCATCTAAGACCTACTGGGATATTCAAAACATTCAAAATTCCAATAATGATGACTCTTAGGGAAGTAAAAGAGAAAAGATCTCTCTTGTTCGCTTGACTTCTTAGGAAGGAGAAAAAACCAGATACCCCCTCGTTTTTGGCATAAAGAGATAGATGACTGGAGGAAACAACCCGTTTATGGAATTCTATCCATCCAAATAAATATGAGGTGCCTGGCCAATACAGTAAAGACAAAATCCTTACGACCGATGCTTTCTTTCTTGGAATCTAGAGTTATAAAGTTCTTGGAACCCAACCCAATGCGGCATGCCATAAAGAAAAAAGTAGTTGTATGACGCTCAATGAAAAATAGATGGATACCTTGGTCTCGACATGCAGTAAAAAAGAAAATAGGTTGGCGTCATAATTCAGACATTATGCCCTTATGTGCTTGGAACCTAACCTAGGGAACATACTTGAGATAAAAGCTCTTGGCTCTTGGGATAACAAAAAGTGATTGGAGTTGTTCGGTTTAACATTGAAAAACTAGCTACGCTTCAATCGGCTTGGAATAATAGTGAAAAGTTGCTTACGCTACGGGCATGCATTTGGAGCTCCTCATCTCAAAATTAATAGAGGTATTTTCATAATTTTAAATTTAAAAATTAAAATTTATTTCTTAAACTACAAAAATGAAATAAACATTATTAATATAAAACTCATGTCAAACAAGGTCTCTAGACTAAGATATATCTTAAAATAGTAATGTATAAGAAAAAGGCCAACAAAATCAATTTTGAAGTTTATATGCGAAACAAATTACAATTTCTTAGGTGGGCAAAAGCCAAGTAATATTAACTCAAGTTAATAGTTTATTATTAAATTTAAATATTTTATTCATATCATACATGTAAAAAAAATTGAAATAAAAAACATTTAATTTTAATATTAAAAAAAAAAAATTGTTTTCTAATGCCACACCAATCCTTAACATGGATGGATTATTTTTCCCCCCAAGTTTCGAACTGGTGACTTTAACATCACAGAGTGCTTTAACAGCACACTCTGTCACCGACTGTCCTACACTTCGGGGACTTAAAATTTGAAGGACATGGGGGTGGACTTTGATCCACTTATGTGACTGTCCTACACCTTGAGGACTTAAAATTTGAAGGACATGGGGGTGGGCTTTGATCCATTTATGTGTGCAGTCACGGAGTGATTTTAACAACACACTCCATCACCAACTGTCCTACACCTCGAGGACTTAAAATTTAAAGGACATGGGGGTGGGATTTGATCCACTTATGTATGCACAGGTCATGATACCATTTAATATGGTATCTTTGGGTGCAACCACACGTTCGACCACTACCTCAAGGTATCCCCATGGCTCCACCACTACCTCAAGGTATCCCCATGGCTCCAGGTAAAGTCCTCACGAAAATTGAACCTTGACCAACGGTGAAAAACTCCTCGCTTTCCACCATTGAATCCAACCCCTTTGAGCATTTTATATTAAAATTTTTAATATTATGTTAATTTAATATTATTTTTTATTCCTTTTTTTTAAATATAATTGAAAATTTATTAAATTTATAAAATATTAATTTTTATAAATATTTTATGATAAAATTTTGAATTTATAAAATATTGCTTTCTATAAATATTTTTTATCATAAACATAGTTGAAAATTTATTATAAATCTATTCAAAAATATTAAATTTATCTAATAAAATATTTATAACATAAAAATATATAACTAAAATAATTTAATTTTAATTTAACCTTACATCCATTTCTTTACAATGGCAAAGGGACTATATGGATCGATAATTAGTTGACTTCATATTAGTTTGTCTTTTGACTAACAATATTTGCATAATCTCTATTGTTGGAACTAGAGAACTAAAAACAATATTTTTTGTATAATAAAAAATACCATATATGTCATGTTCTGATTTGATAACAGATTAGAAGTCTCATTGCCAGCTTCACTATTCCCAATGTTTTATATGTTAGCATATCCAAAGTTTTTGATCATCTATGGTCTTTCTGAATTTTTACTATTTTTATTAAAATGTTTAGATATCCAAAGTTTTGAGCATTGAGAGTCATTTTTTTATTAGTTGACTTCATATTAGTTTGTCCTTTGACTGAAGTTTTTTTGCATAGTCTCTATTGTTCGAACTATTGTTATTATTACTATTTTTTTTATTGTTATTATTATTATTAAGTACCTAGGCATTTTTATTATTACGTACGTAAACAGGCTTGCCACACTGCATTCTTTCTTAAATTTTTACACAACGCGAGGCCCTTGGATGGTCCTGACAACCCTAAATGTTTACCTAACAAGCCTCAGAGCCTTAAATGTTTACTTAATAGGCGTGTTACAATACATTTTCCTCCCATTTTTTTTATACAATGTTGTCTGCAGTGAATATGGGCAATATTGTTCTTCAACAACATTATTGGTTCACTGGTTGATGCTTGCTCATTGGTTCGATGGATGTTGCTTATTGTTGTTTGATTCAACTTTGAAAAGTTGAGGTCCTGCAGCTGCACTTGGACCTCTTGGTGTTTGTTCACTTGTTTCTTGTTTTCCTGTTGCTCTTGTTTGCTTCAACTTTGCAAGGTTGAGGTCCTACATCCGCAGTTGGACCTATTATTGCAGTTTGCACGCTTGGGATTCTGCAACCATGATTGGAACTATGTTTCTGTCGTTCCCCATTGACGGGTGGGCTTCAATGTCATGTTTATCTTCCTATTCATTGTTTTTTGTTTTCTAGTTCCAGTTTGCAAGTAAAAATTTTCAATACTCGGAATGCTTGAGTCAAAATTCTCTTGCAAAACATCTTTGTATGTGAGTACTACGAATAGAGAACTAGAAGTGTGACGTTGTCTTGGTCTTGTTCTTGAATGTCAATGTTCGACACATAACCCACCTCTATTTCATCCATAGTGACATATAAAAAAGGAAATTGATTTTTCTCCTCATTTTTTTTGTTCCTCAAAACCATACATTTGGTGCATTTCTTTTCAGGTTGTTCCCTTCCAATTGCATGCTCCCATTTCCATGTTCTGGACATCAAACCATGACTCATTGGAAAATAGAAATGCAACAAAAATATGAGGTAGAGTCTGAAAAAAATGCACCAAACATATGGTTTTCAGGAACAAAAATGGTGGAGAAAATTTGATTTCCTTTTTTATATGTCACTATGGTTGCGATAGAGGTGGTTTCTCTGTCAAACATTAACGTTCAGGAACAAGACCAAAACAACATTACATACTTTTTTCTCTCGTCGTAGTAGTCACATAAAAATATGTTCTACAAGAGGATTTTGACTAAGGCATTCCCAGTATTGAAAATTCTTACTTGCAAACTGGAAAAAAATAAACAACGAATAGGGATGCAACCATGGTAGTGAAACTTACCTGTGAATGGGGAACGACAGAAGCATAATTCCAATTGCAGATGCATAATCCCAACCATGCAAACTGCAACTTTCTTAAATGTTTACACAGTGGGAGGTCCTTGGATGGTCCTCATAGCCTTAAATGTTTACCTGACAAGCTTCACAACCTAAAATGTTTACTTAACAGTCATGTTACAATACATTTTCCTCCGATTTTTTGATACAATCTTGTCATCAGTGAATTTGGGAAATATTGTTCTTCATCGACATTATTGGTTGGCTGGTTGATGCTTGCTCATTGGTTTTTTGGAAGATGCTTATTGTTGTTTGATTCAACTTTTCAAAGTTGAGGTCTTGTAGCCGCACTTGGACCTTTTGGTGCTTGTTCACTGGTTTGTTGTTTGTTGCTTTCTCTTGTTTGCTTCAACTTTGCAAGGTTGGGGTCCTGCATCCGTATTTGGACCTATTGTTGCAATTTGCATGGTAGGGATTTTTCATCCACGATTGGGAATGCACTTCTATCGTTCCCCATTCATCGGTAAGTCTCGGAGTCGTGATTGCATTCATGTTTGTTGGTTGTTGTTTTCTATTTCTAGTTTGCAAGTAATAATTTTCAATACTAGGAACGCTTGAGCCAAAATCCTCTTGCAGAACATATTCGTATGTGAATACTATGACCAGAGAAACAAGAATGTGATGTTTTCTTGGTCTTGTTATTGAACGCCATTGTTCAACAAATATCCCACCTCTGTCCTAGCCATAGTGAAATATCAAAAAAAGGAAATCGAATTTTCTCCTCGTATTTTCTGTTCCTGAAAACCATACGTTTGGTGCATTTTTTTCATGTTGTTCCCTTCCAAAACGTCTTGTTCCCCTTTGAATGTCAATGCTGGAAATAGAACCCGCCTCTTTTGCAACCATAGTGAGATATAAAAAAGGAAATCAAATGTTCTCCTCATATTTTTTGTTCTTGAAAATGATATGTTTGACAGAGAAACATGAGTGTGATGTTGTCTTTTTCTTGTTATTGAACGTCGATGTTCGACAAAGATCCCACCTCTGTCACAGGCATATTGACATATAAAAAAGGAAATCAAATTTTCTCCTCACATTTTTTGTTCCTCAAAACAATAGGTTTGGTGCATCTTTTTCATGTTGTTTCCTTCCAAAACCTCTTGTTCCCATTTGTGTTATAACAAGATTTTCCTCACCATTGCTATCTTGCACAGAGGGCCTTTTTCCATTTCCCTATGCAGACTTTTTATCCATTTTTGATGAATCCAGAGATAAAAATATACATTTTTCCACATATACACTCCCTAAATGCTACGCAAGATGCGTATACGCTTGTTGCTCCATTACAACTTGTGTATATCAAGATGTGTGCCAAAAAATACAAAATGAGGCTAGACTTCCATGTCATGACAAAATATCTCTGATTCTTGGCCTTCCATATACTGGAAATGTTCCGACTTGGCCCTTCAGTTGTATCCTGGAGGCTATAAGAGCACAATTTCGAACTATGGAGAAAGAGGAGAAAACATTCAAATTTGAGAGCAAAGTTACTATGGAGAAATTACTTCATATTGAGTCTGCATCCCTTTGTCCCTCAAGTCTGAACACAGTGTTCAATCCCCAATCTCTTCCCTTATTATTTAGAGGACCTCTTTGCCTCTTTCTCATGATCTTGCCTTTGGTGGAGAATTGAAGTGGTGGAGACCCAGTTGGAAGGAACTTGGTTTCTTGGTTTCGAACTGTGCCGACATGGAAGTCTATAATGTTCACACTTCTACTGATCAATTATTAATAGAAATACTCCTTTCATGTCCTATTGGTATCTTGCAAATATATGATTATTATCCATGGGCATGCTTGTAATGTTTATTAATGGATTATGCTATCTGATGTGCTAACCCCTTTTATATCATAACTATATACTTTCTTTTCTTGCTTGTTGAGAACTTCTCGTAGGTATAAAGCTTTAGGTCAAAGTGTTCAACGGTGGAACATCATCAAACGTTGGATCGAGGTAGGCCTCTTTCTTGTATTGCACATTAGTTTATATAGCATATGTTGGAATTGAGTTGATTTTTGCATTCATACATGTCTGTTGTGGTTTACCCTTGGCCATAGAGAGTTTTTCCCTTGTAACAGAAATGGCAACTGCACTGGGGAGAGATATTCCTTCTAAGGGTTGAAGTATTTTTTATTCTTACATTGCTCTTTTTCCTTTGTGTTTCTTGTCATATCACTGCTTGACAGATCCTGTTCACTCTAAGTCTAAGTTTTCATCTTTTTACCCTTGCTTGGCCTTGTTTTAAAGCATATACACCATTTTTTCCTTGACAGTCGCATATACACACCTGATGTCTCACTGCAAGAAGCATATATACGCTCTGTTCTCCTGAACAGTTGCGTATACCACTTCCCCTTGCTTGTTTTCTTGGTTGAGTGACTGTTGGGTAGGATTTAAAGATTGTTGAGCCTTTTTAGGTCTCTATAGTGCCTGTTGAGATTATCTGGGATGATAGGAAGCCTGTTTGGAGTTGAATTTTTGGGCGTAGTATTTCTCTTTGTTTTCTATTTTAAATTTGTCCTTGGTTTCTAGGTTGTTTGCTTGGATGCCTGGTATTTTGCTTGAGTTACTGCTTTTATACACTGTAGAATTCATCTGTCAAGTTGCTTATCAGTCCATGCATTTTCTTTTTAGAATATTGAAAATAAAAAAAAATAGGCATTTTGCGTTGGTTGGGATTTTTGTCTTTGAAATTTTCATCATTAGCTTAGCACATTTAGCGAAAGATCGTATTTTACTTCTAAATTATAGATTTGAAATTGGAGACTGCATTGTTTTTATTAGCATATCATTCATTGAAAAGGTAAAGATAGACTTTGCATTATATCCATATTTATTTTCTGGAAGAGTCATAACACCATGAGTTTCACTTCCATACCTTTTTGAGTAACCATGACCAATAAAATTTACGCTTTAAACTAAAATTGATTAGTCACGATTTTATTTTTAGGGTGAAAAACCTAGCTTAGGATTTAGTGGCTTGGAATAGAATTTTGTGAGTAAACTTCTCCAAGGAAATTAAATCAACATATGTAATTAAGACAGGGAGTTGAGAAGTCCATTGTATAATTGGTAATATCAGGAGGTTTTGCTCACACCGGGGTTAATCACGAGGTCGCGTGAAGTTAGTTGAAGGGATAACCCCTGGATACTCACCTAGCGTCAAAGATATTTCTGCGGATTTATTCGTATTTGGGGATATTGCTAGTGTCCATGCCTCTGTGAGAGGTGATGCTTTCAAGGTTTCAGGATTTGCTACCCTACCCATACGGTGATCTGGACTTACGACTGCTCGCATGTGCATCGATTATACAATGGTTTATTAGTTTCTTGACTTAGGTATCTCATAGGTTACTTTCAGGGGTTATTATGCTTGTACCCTGAGTCAGATAAGGGTAGGACAACACACAACCTTTATGGAGGATTACCTTTTCGGGGGCATCTGACCGATTGGTTGTTAATCCCACGAGGTCCCTTATAACTGATTTTGTTACCTCCAAACTTTAGTGGGGAGTCTCAGGTCCCTCTTGGATGAGACATACCTTCTTTAGCGAAGGAGGCCACTCAGCCACTTTATCCCATTTTCATGCATATTGGTCGTTTGACTTTTTGGTATGCTTTTTTACTACTAGTTGGCCATAGGATATATTTTTATTTGTGGAAGAGTCATAAGTTGTCATGGAGTCAGACCAACTTCTTCGCAGGTCCCGTCAATTGTTACAGTTACCACTGGTTTTCGAGTCCTTGCGTTCTAAAAGGCATAGAATTATCAGTAGTGGTACACACACATCCACTTTTCAGGCTTGTGATCCTGTAAGGATGAGTACCAAGTCTAGTCTTGAAAACAATGGGAATTCTTCAACTCCCAATCCCACTATAATTAATGACACTCCTTCAACACCTGAAGCCACTATAGTTGCAGTGCCAGAGGATTGCACCAATACTATGGCTCGATCTGTAGTTAATGTTTCATCTCTTGCCTCGAACCCTTTTGGACATTTTGGCCACTCTCTGAGTTACAATGTTCAAACCATCCCCATGGCTTCTAGTTTGTTTTCTTATGGTATGCCTAACTTCACCTCATAGTTTTCAACTGCCATCCCAGCTGCTAGCCATAACGCTAGCCTTGGACTTGGGGGCACTACACCTCCTTACACTCCTTCCCTGTTTGGTGGTTCTCATATTCCCAAATTGAATCCTAATGTAGGGAGTATCCCTATTCTTAACCCTCGGTCTAATCCCTCTATGGCTGGATGGAACAACCCAGCTGACGGACAAGTTCCACCCTATATCCCTGTCCCCTCGGTGTCGATTCCGACCAATACTTTTGGCATGACGAATCCACTTCAATCCTATGGGTTCCCACCTGGAGGAGGTCAATATTACACTTTGAGCACCCCCCAACCTGGATCTAATCCAGTTGGGGAAATTTTAACAACCCCTAGCTTAGATCTAATCCAACTAGGGGAAATTTTCATAACCATTATCAGAACATTCCTGCTAGAATGATGCCCAATCCATATTTTACGAGTCAGCCCGGAGGAGGGTCTTATAATTCTAGACAAGGTTTTGGTCCTCACCAGAATCCTGGATGGAACGCAGTTCCTAACACACCATCTTTCACGGGAGGATGGGGTCAGGTGTCGCAACCCCATATTCCCTTTCTAGCCACGCTTAATTTGCTAGATTTTTCTAAACTAATGAATGAATCGGTGAGTCGCGACCCCTCATGGACCCCTGTCCCTACCAAACTTCAATCATACATTCCAAAGTTTGAGGGTAAGAATGGTGAAAACCCTGGTGATCACGTCACTACTTTTCACCTTTGGTGCTCATCGAATTCTCTGAACCATGATTATATTATGTTACAATTGTTTCAGTGCACTCTCATTGGAGTGGCATCACAATGGTACATTGAGCTACCTAGGGGGACATATGGGTCATTCCATTAGTTGGTGCTAGCCTTTCCAATCACTTTCAACTACCCATTTGTTATGATGTTGGCCTTGATTTTTTGTCAACCTTACACCAGATTACCGACACTCACATCTCAGACCATATCCAGGAATGGTGTAGGCGAAGGTTGTTGGTTAAGACTCCGATACCCTCGGCCTTTCTTCTAGAATGGTTCCTAAAGTCTTTACACTCTCCTATTTCAAATGAATTTTCTACTTTTGGGGTCTTCAGCGAAGAAGAAGCTATCCTTAGAGCCCGACGATTTGATTTGATCTATGCTCAGTCTGGGATGTTATAACACCTTCTTCCAGACGCACCACGAACAAATCATGATCCTAGACAAACTATTGTACCTCATGCTGATGGAATTGTAGGTTCCACCAATGTAAATTCCATAGACTCGACAACAAATTCTGTTGGAGGTCCAACCTCGTCTAGATCCTCCAAACCCACCCAATCGATGAATGTACATTCCGTACAATCGTCGAAGAACCTAAATGGTGACCAACAACCAGATGGGAATAAAATGAAAGGATGAAATAATCGTAAGGGTGGGAAGAATAATAATAATAAACCCAAGGAAAAACATAATAATTGGAAACAGAATGATAATGTTGGAGAGGGAAGGAAAGAGAAGCGTAAGGTGAAGTTTCCTTGCAAACTTTGTATCGATGACCACCTTACCCACTTATGCCCCAAACTTCTGGAGGCTGCCAGGATTTTAAATCTATCACCCGCTGTGCTAACCAATCCATTCCCACACAACAAACACTTAGCCTCAAGTTATTTGAGCTCTAGAAATGCACCTGGTGGAAGTCAAAACCCACCGTCGCAAGATGGCGATCATGTTTTCATCAATATGGTTGACGCGAAAATTGATATAGCCACCCGCTCTCGCAATTATATCTCTTCAAGAGCTAGCACCAACCTAGAAGCTCCTCCTCCACCCCTGGAGATGAACTTACAGATCGAGAAACCAAAGCCACCGCCTCATATTCCGAAAGGAGTACTCAAGCACTCTACCCACAACCCTAATGCTAGAGCTGCCCAAAACTATTCTATTGTTGAATATCTGGGCCAAACCCCTTGTGCGATGTCGGCTTTGGAGGTACTCTAGACGTGTCCATCATAGAGGAATGCCTTACTCTCTGCCTTAGGAGCTTTAGAGCCTAGTGGCTTGAAAGTCATCAAGTTTGATGTCACAGACGTGAAGCCTCGCTTACCCTACCATGTGGATTTTCAAATCCATGTGGAGTACTCCAAGTATACTATCAAACGAGTGGTCATTGATGAAGGTGTTGCCACTTATGTGATGTCCCTGGTCTGTTGGAAAGCTATCGGTTCTCTGACACTTTCCAAGTCGTCGAACATGTTGACTACATTTGATGGTCATTCCTTCCTCCCTCATGGTATTCTCCCCACCTTTCCGGTCCAGTTAGGTAGGAAGATGATAGAGGTGGAAGTAAAGGTAGTGGATGAACCTCTCGATTATAACTTGTTACTAGGTTGTAATTGGACCTATGCTATGGTCGTTGTTGTATCGTCCATTTTCCATGTTCTTTGTTTTCCTCATCAGGGGGAGATCGTGATGATCAACCAATTATCCTTTGCGTACTCTAGTCCTAACGCATCTGTTGGACCATCGATCCCTATGATCAACAATTCTCAGTCGACAACTGAGAATATCGGTGTCGGAATGTATTCTTCCCTCATGGGTACTTTTGACTTCTCAACACCGATTCACCATGTTTATGCCATGTCTAGTAGGCCTTCTTCAGCAGAGAGGTCCATTCCTTTCCGCACTTCCTATTTTAGTGATCCTTGGACCTTACCTTCTCCGACTTCATCGATTGAAGGTTAGTCACATGCTGGCATGGCTATGCCACTATCAGCAACAGAGATTGTGTATCAAGCTATCCTTGACTCTTCCATCAATCTCAATCTCGTTACCTCGCAGATGGATGAGGAGGATCCTGTTCTTAGGCCCATATGGTCCAATTCGTTATCTTGTTCACATGATTTCTTAGATGAGACTTTGCCTTTGGATGAAGCCATCCTCGAAGACATGAATGTTTCTGAGAGACCTTGGGATTATATGCATCATCGATCTTATTTTCTCCCAAGTCTTGAAAGAATCGAGCAAGACGATTTTCGATCTACCTTGAGTGAGATAGCTGGTCACACCATAGTTCCACTTGATATGCATGATTTTTATGCTGAAGGAAATATGGAAAGTATTTCTCCTACCATCTCGATCGACATCTCTCATAACCTTGGAAAAATTGAGAACGTAAATATAGGTGTGGATTTTTCGCGAGAAGAGATTCCGATCTACACCAACCTCTTTAAAGAATTTCGATATGTATTTTCTTGGTCATATGAAGAGATGCCAGGGATCGATCCTCACATTGTTGAACATGAAATTAGAACTTATTTGGATGATAAACCTATTCAACAACGTATTAAAGCTGTTAATCCTAGGAAGGCCCTTGCTATTAAGTCAGAGGTGGAGAGGCTACTTAATGCCAGCTTCATCTACCTAGTTCCCTTGAATGAATGAGTATCCAACCCCGTTCCTATGAATAAAAAACAAAGAACCATCTACGTGTGTATGGACATTTGCGACCTGAACAAATCTTGTCCTAAAGATAACTTTCCCACACCTTTCATTGATCATATTCTCGATGAGTGTGTGGGAAGCGAAATATTTTCCTTTATGGACGTATTTTCGGGATATAACCAAATCCAGATCAAACCTAAGGACCAACAAAAGATGACATTTATATGTCCTTGGGGTACTTTTGCATATCGGAAAATGTCTTTTGGCCTGAAAAAAATGCCAGAGCAACCTTCCAATGTGCCATGACTTTTGCTTTTCATGATCTCAAGCATCTAGTCGAAGCTTACCTCGATGATATTGCTGCTCACTCTCGCAAGAGAGTGGATCATGTCACACACCTTCAGCTGGTTTTTGAAAGATGTCGTTACTATAGAATCTAGTTAAACCCTCACAAATGCATCTTTTGCATTAGGTCTGGTCATCTCTTAGGATTTTTAGTTTCTGATACTAGGATCATGGTAGATCCTCTTAACGTTGAGGAAATACTTCAATTTCCTCCCCCGCCCAAGATTAGACAACTTCAAGGTTTACAAGGAAAAGCTAACTTTCTGTGTCAGTTTATAGTGAATTATGCCAATATCACTAAGGGTTCCATGCACCTGCTGAAGAAAGACACCCTGTTTATCTGGGATGAGAGAGCCCAACAGTCTTTCGATGCCTTAAAGAAAGCCTTGGTATCGGCTCCTTTGTTGAAATATCCTGATAACAGAAGAGATTACTTGTTATATATTTCCGCGTCCCAAGAGATGATTGGTATGGTTGTAGTTCAAGAGGATGATCAGATCCATGAGCACGTCATCTACTATATCAATCAAAATTTAGTCGGTCCTGAGCTTAATTACTCTCACGTTGAAAATCTAGCTTTGGCTATTACTCACACAGTCCAACGTTTACGACACTATATATTACTTTGCAAAACTACTGTAGTGGCTGATGTTA
The DNA here is from genome assembly GCA_009831015.1 of Picea engelmannii. Taxonomy (NCBI): domain Eukaryota; kingdom Viridiplantae; phylum Streptophyta; class Pinopsida; order Pinales; family Pinaceae; genus Picea; species Picea engelmannii. The sequence goes on along the minus strand of ML778662.1, from coordinate 889,004 downwards.
ATCCATTTCAATACGTCCTCACTAGATGTATCATAGGTGGGAAATATAATAAATGGATTGTCATCTTACAAGAATTTGATCTTGACTTTGCTTCTGCCAAGTCCAAGAAGTCACTAGTTTTTGTAGAGTTAATATCTGATTTCCCATGATTAGAGGAGGATGTTATCCATGTTGATTCATTTGTAGACGAACACATTTTCCTTGTCTCGTCGTCTGACCCCTGGTATGGAGACATTGTTTTATATCTTCAAACCTTGAAGTTCGCTCAGCATCTATCGTGAGATGATCGACGACGAGTTAGATACCAAGCCAAAAGGTATAACATCGTCAGTGACACTTTATATTTCCAAGGAATAGATAGTATATTACATCGTTTCTTAACTCACGAGGAAGCCAAGTAAGTCCTAAATGACTGCCAAAAAGGGGCTTGTGGTGGTCACTTATCCGGGCTTGCAATAACCCAAAAAATCCTGCGAGCCAGTTACTGCTGGCCCACCATCTTTAAAGATTTAATTAAAATGATTAAGAAGTGTCACCCCTGTCAAGTGTTCACTCATAAAATGTGCTCGCACCTAGCCCCTCTTCAACCAGTCATTATCGTCGGTCCCTTCACCAATTGGGGGGTAGATTTCGTCGATTGCAACCCAAATTCAGCTGGGGGGAATCAACACATCATCTTGGTTGTTGAATACTTTACCAAGAGGGTCGAAGCCATGCCTACTATAAAATACGATTGGAAGGCTGCAACCTTCTTCGTTTTCAACCAAATTATCGCTCGGTTTGGTATCCTGAGTGAGATTGTCAATGATCATGGAAGTCACTTTCAGAATGAAATGATGGTAGAACTAGTATCTAAGATGGGGTTTAAACATGGTCACTCATCTCCTTATTAGCCCCAAGAAAATGGGCAAGTAGAGGTCGTTAACAAGTCTCTCAAGACCATTTTGCAAAAAAATGTCAGTCGGAGTAATTCCAATTGGCACATCATGTTGTATCCTGCGTTTTGGGCATACCGAACCTCGGTTAAGACTTCCACTAGTTTTTTCCCTTTTCAGTTAGTGCATGGTGTGGAGTCAATACTTCCCATTGAATGAGAAATCCCTTCTCTCAAATTGGCAGTCGATCTCCTGCCTGACACTTCATATTTAGAGCGACGCCTAGTGCCCCTAGAGAGTCTTGATGAGTAGTGTCGAGACGCCTTTATGACTATCGAGGCAAACAAAAAATGTGTCAAGGTTGAGTATGACAAGTTTGTCTCTCCCCAGTTGTATACCGAGGGTGACTTGGTCCTTTTGTATGACCAATATAAAGAACTGCTAGGGGCAGGCAAGTTTAAACCCATGTGGCATGGTCCTTATATCATGTGACGTGTTCTAGAAAAAGGAGCCTATGAATTGGAATATTATGAAGAGAAGAAATTGGTTGAACCTAGAAATGGGCTCTACTTGAAAAGGTATTACACTTGAGCTCTGGGCTTGAGTGAGACTCTTTGTATACTAATGTAAATTTAGTGTATATACATATTTTTCTTTTTGTCTTCGGCTTGCTTATCGAGTTTTCCCTTTTGGTTAGCAGATGTCAATGGAGTCTTCGATCTACCTAGGATTCATAGATGGAGCCAATCGTCATACATGGAACTTGGATTCCTCTTCTTGGGTGATTTACTCACCCAAGGGTCTACTGGTGTCTTTAGGTGGTGTATGCCTAGGTCCATCCACGAACAATGTGGCCAAATATAGCACCGTCATAGAACTTTTGCATGATGCTATCTCACATGGTATTCGCTCTCTAGAGGTTTGCATGTATTTTTAGTTAATTGTATGTTAGTTGAACCACTGTTACCATGTGCGTGATATGACGTTACTCCATCGATTCCTACGTGTACGTCTCTTAGAATGAAAATTTGATTTTATTACATACTTCCACATTCCTAGAAGTTGTAATCATGTATCCAATGCCTACACTAATTATGTTTTAGATTGGCATTTGTCACATTAATAAAGAAAGGAACACCATTAAATCAATGTACACATTGTAAGATATGAGTAAAGCTGAAGATCCCTCTTTATATATTTCCAAAAAATATGGTGTTTATATTACAAAAATTGGGGCCAAGACCCTCAAAATACATATACAACCGATATACATGTCCCATGACATCTACGCCTGTGGTTCCAGATGTGTATCATGATAGAAAACCACGGCATTTGCAAGACAATGGAAGAGTCGTACCCATGCTCTAGGTACACCGAAAACCTGTCGCTGCATGGCTTCAGGTAGATTATCCACCTGAACCATAGGAATCCTCTGTGTCAAACGAGACAGGTTACCATGCACGTTCTGTAGGACTCTCTCTGCTTCTCCTCCCACTGCCTCATCTCCCCAATGCCTACACCTATGTCGTAGGAATACTTCTAGACGTTGCGGACCCACATCTGCAATCACACAAGTATCAAATTAATAACACCATCCAAAAATATTTTTTCTCCTCTTTAATACAAAAATACAAAAAAATGAAATATATAAAAAAATTTACCTATTGCTCTATAGGTAGCTCCTAGTTGAAGAGGCATATCGGGATCTCCTTTGAAATCAATTCTCGTGTAGGGATAGTCGTCCAGAGCTATGATTTGTCTCCACCACCAGAAGAAAAAATCATCATTGTAGGGTGTCACCACCCTACCTCCCCCCTTCCATTTCGTGACCTCGATCCATCGTGCCATAGCCAGATCATGTGGTCCTCTAGGAATGATCTCCACTCTAGGTCCCAAACCTGGGACTCGCTTGAAAAAGAAGCTGCAAAGGACAGAGGAAAACCTGAAGTTTTGTTTCCCCCCCTACTTGCACTCTGTCAACTGACCTTTCATGTTGGTCAATAGTGAGGTACACTAGTCGTAGATGGTGGGTCTCTTACACTCTAGTGAGTAAAACATAAGTGGTCTCGATGCTTGATGCAAGGAGGCCGATCCTATGATCCTAGTAAGCACGAGCACAATAATCTTTAGGCTAAGTTTACCTATAGCCCAGATAGGGATTTGACTTCCCACCATGGGAGTCCCTGCAACACAGTGGGCCTCGATGTATTCTTTGACCTTCAGCCCACTCCCTGCCTCGTGAGACTTGAGGTCCACAAACTCTCCTCAGCGTGAAAGTCCAGTCAAGAAGTAGATGTCCTCTACTTCGATCCTTAATGGTTGTCCATCAAGGATAAAGCTCTCGCTATCAGGATCCCAATAGCCCACCAGTAGTTCTAACAACCTCACTTGGGCCCTCATTCCTTTGAGAGTCCAAAACTTGTATAAACCACATATTTTTAAAGCCACTTGAGCCATAGGATCTCGATCCACTATTGCATCTACCTCCTCATGCTCTCTCTCTCTCTCTCTCCATTCCAACACCATCCTGCAAAAAAAAAAAATCATTTTTGAGTTAGAAACATCCTTTTTTTGCCTTTTGCGCACGTATACGCGGTTTATTTACAAACAGTTGAGGGTAGGGCCTTATATATGCCCCCTGTAGTTCACACAGGGGCATATAACTAGTCATATACGTGACCTATTCAGAGAAACCCACATATACCGAAAAACCCAATTTGTGCCATTAAAAACTAACAAAATAGAACCTAACTTAAAATTGTAAACCACTGAAATTGAAGAGGATGGGATGAAGAGTTACCTGGTCCAGACGGTGCGTGATTCTGTTGCCTATTGCTCATGTGATCGTCATTTGAATTCTAGAGGTGTTTTAGTCCAAATTGCACTATTTGGGTAAAAATGAAAATGATACAGTAAATTTTGATTTTATTACTATTTATAAGCCATTTTTTACCGACTTGATATAGTTTTATGCTATTTTTTTGTCTAATGGACTAATTCAAGAATGGTTTTAAGCTGGCTTTTGTAGTTTCGACTAAATTTTCTTGCGGATTTCAATGTCATGGTTGGTCGTTCATCTCCTCAGGTAGGTATATTCATAACCTAGCATATAAGATAGGTATCTACTCTATTGTGCATTTTTTTGCATTACCTTTCGACTACCGTTTTCTATGCCTTAGGTACGAACCCATTTATTGCGACGCATAAACCTAAATCGGTTATTAATAGCATCGTTAATAAATGGTAGAGACTTACAAAACATGGGTACCCTAGTTAGAACCTCTTTGTCATTTGCCGCCCATGCCGAATTTTTTCCTTAAGATCGGGAGTCCATTATAATTCAATATGTGACTTTACAATGAGCCTCATTTCTCATTCATGCACACGCGGTCTTATTACCCGTGGACTCCCAATAACGAGTCTTAGTTAAGCTCTTTTCCGACTCATCCAAAAACTAAAAATATCGCCGAGTGATTTGTCCCTTTCACACTCGTTAAAATTGTATTTGAAAGATCATGAGTCCTAGTTAAGCTCTTTTCCGATTCGCTATCAAAAATAGAAAAGATTGTCGAGTGAACTTGTCTTTTTCACACTCGTAAATTGGATTTGGAAAGATGTCTATTTGGCACAAGTTTACCCCCTTTTCCACACCAAGTAGACTAAAAGACATAAAAAAGGACATTTTTTGGCGTTAAGTTGTGATTGCATCTCATGCCCTCACTTGGTGTATTGAGCCTTTAGCCAGTTCTCACTTTGCGTTATAAACCGTTGCCTAAGTAGTTTTCATTATCAACCAAGCAGAGCCTTGTTTTTATCCTTCGCAATTTGATACCCTATACCATGGAGGGAACATCATCGCGAGTGTCCATCTCCCACATGCATTTCCTTGCATTGAGCATAGGTACGTTCCACTGTTTGAACTAGTTTTTCTTACTTGCGACACTCGTTCCCTCCTCTGTATCATAGCATTCATTTGTTATGAAAAAAAAAAAAAATGGGCGAGAAGGAAATACTATATTGTAATTGGCAGCAGTCATGTCACCTTTGAACAGAGAATAATGTTATTGAGTCTGTGTGTCATCATAATTTTTGGTTTAGCATGGCCTTAAGAATATTATCCCGCTACAAAGTTTTCTCTACCGACTGGTTACTCTTCCAGTCCCTATAGAGAACGTTATTGATGCCTCCTTCATCCAACTGTTACATCATTGAGTCCATGCTGTCAGATTTCACCATATGTCTCATGCTCTTGTTCAAAGGAAGTATATCAACCTGTGTCGGCCACTCCTTAGAAATATTGACTTTTCATGTCGGCCATACCCTCAGTTTGTATCAGAATCACATGATACTTTGGTCTTATCATGCACCTTGGCCCTACTTTCATCATTGGTAGGTCACCTTGAAGCCAACAATTGACATTTCATCATTGGTCATTGACTGGGTGGTTTCCCTTGTGTTCGACGACAAGACATCTATTCACACTTTGGGATTCGTGCAGTGTCTTGGATTCCATTAGCCTTATTGGTGGTTTCCTTTCCTTTGTCAGTAGTTTTTCATCATTGGCTACTATTCAGAGGGTCCTTTTCATGTACCTCTTGCATTTGGCACACGCGAAAGACACACATGGTCATTGGTTCATGAACATGTTCTTTGTTTGATATCCACCAAATCATGAAGCTTCTGCTTTGTTCCTTGTGCTGACTGATGAGAGATTCCTCAATGCTCTCCTTTTAGCGGGTCTCCTTCCATCAACTTCAACTCATTTATTCTGGATATGGGACCTAGAGTTTTATGAGTACCTTGAGGCTTGGATTCATTAGTGGCAGGCTCTCTCACCATTAACATATGGGAATACATCAAGGTCTCCTGATCAATGGATCTCTCAAGTGTTCGACACTAACTCCTTTATTCACATTTGTAGAGATGTACTCGATGCCTTGATACCTACTTTCATCATCGGTAGGCTATCTCTCGTTTGTTAACGGTATACTTCAATGACCGGTAATCAAACGATGTCTTATTGTGTTCGACCTCAACTCATTTATTCACATGATGTAGACTTGCACCATTGGCAGATAGTGTAGAAGACTTGAAGACATCACTATCTGGCCGCAACTTTCCTAAGTTGCTGCTTCCATTTCATTGGACCAGTACCTATTTGACCTCAGTGATCATGGGAGATCAGATTTTACCACATGGTATACATATATCTTCAGATTGATTTTTGAGACTGGTTTCACTGGCCTTGTTCATGACTATGACAACTTTTGGCATATAACCGCATTTGTATTTTCCTATTCATGGCCATGAACACTTGTTTGGTATATTTTCACATGAATTTTCATTGTATTCTTGGCAGCCATGTATGCAAAGTCAGTACATAATGTAATGAGAAATTGAGTTCATCTAGTTGGTTCTCTACCACTCCACTTCTAGGTTATTTATAATGTATTCCAGTCATCGTAGATACTCCTCTGATCTCACACATTAGGGGGAATCTGTTGTAGCAAGAGTTGCCTCACCATTTCTATCTTTCACAAAGGACCTTTTTCCATTTCCCTATGTAGACTTTTTATCCCTTTCTGATGAATCCAGAGATAAAAATATACATTTTTCCACATATACGCTCCCTAAATTCTATGCAATATGTGTATATACTTGTTGCTCCATTACAACTCACGTATATCGGGATTTGTGCCAAAAAATACAAAATGAGATCGAGTTTCCATGTCACGACAAAAGACCTATGATCCTTGGCCTTCCATACACTGGAAGCGTTCTAAATCGGCCCTTCAGTTGCATCCTGGAGGCTATAAGAGCACAATTTCGAACTAGAAAAAGAGGAGAAAGCTTTCAACTTTGAGAGCAAAGTTACTCTGTAGAAATTACTTCATATTGAGTATGCATCCCTTTGTCCCTCAAGTCTGAACACAGTGTTCAACCCCCAATCTCTTCCCTTATTATTGAGAGGACCTCTTTTCCTCTTTCTCATGAGCTTTCCTTTGGTGGAGGATTGAAGTGGTGAGGACCCAATTGGAAAGAACTTGGTTTCTTGGTTTCGAACCGTGCCGACGCGAAAGTCTGTAATGTTGACACTTCTGCTGATCAATTATTAATAGAAATATTCTTTTCCCATCCTATTGGTATCTTGCAAATATATGATTATTATCCATGGGCATGTGTGTAATGTTTATTAATGGAATATGCTATCTGATGTGCTAACCCCTTTTATATCATCACTATATACTTTTTTTTCTTGTTTGTTGAGAAGTTCTCGCAGGTATAAAGCTTTGGGTCAAAGTTCTAAATGGTGGAACATCATCAAATGTTGGATCGAGGTAGGCCTCTTTCTTGTATTGCACATTAGTTTATATAGCATATGTTGGAATTGAGTTGATTTTTGCAGTCATACCTGTCTGTTGTGGTTTACCCTTGGCCATAGAGAGTTTTCCCTTGTAACAATTTGAATGTCAATGTTGGATACATAACCCCCCTCTGTTTCACCCATAGTGAGATATAAAAAAGGAAATCGAATGTTCTCTTCATATTTTTTGTTCCTGAAAACCATTTGTTTGAGTGAAACCCTAGCACTGAAACTTACCCCTCAATGCAAAATTCCAGAAACGAAGTTCCAATCGCGGATGCAGAATCCCAACCATGCAAAGTGCAATAACTGGTCCAACTGTGGATGCATGACTTCAACCTTGCAAAGTTGAAGCAAACAAGAGAAAGAAAGAAACAACAAACCAGTGAGTGAATTGACTAGACACTGTTTTGTGACTACTATCGGACTACTATTTTTTGACCAAGTTCTAGAATAGAGGGAGTGGGCATGACCACACACTGTTGTGGATAGAGGGTGCACCAGTCTATGGAAATGAAAACAACTCACAGATTGAGAAGTTTCTAGAAAAATACATGAGATGCAACACATATAATTTGGATTCAGGGCTTGCCAAAGTTCATAGACATTATCATACAAGAACCTATAAAAAATGAAAAAAAATCAAATTTCAGATACAACTTCTTTGTGCCGCCAATGAGAACAACAAGAATTGTAGAGCCAATTAGTTTGGAGGACAATGTTTTCATTGAGCAATCTAAATGTTTGTTCACATTTCTAGAATAAGGAGACTTTGTTGACTTAATGAGATTCCAAGACTTCTTGGCAGAGCTAAATCTAACATAAGATGAGTACATCCAAGGCATACAATCTACACTTAAACAACCAACTGTTTTCCTTAAACAAAAACTTTTACATATATGGAACAACAGTTTCTCCAAGGACCAGCCAGTTATGTGGAATGAAAATATAGACGCACAGTATGTCCTCAATGCATATGCCACAACATCATATTGTACCTCGTACATGAAAAAGGTTGACAAATCTATGACAAGTGAATTCAGAAGAATACACAAGGAACATGAAAAAACGCATATTGATGCTATGCAAATGATATGTGCAATTGGAAATACATTGCCTAATCTTCAACAAATGTATGCTCAACAAATAGTCCACGTTGCACTTTCCCTACTCCCGGACTGTGGTTCAAGGAAATGTGTCTTGACAAACACATATCCACTTGAGAAACATAAATTGGAACATAGTTTTACATTTGGGCCACCAAAAATACTATTAAAATAAAAAAATATGAAAAATGTTGAAATAGATACAAACAACATCTCTTTGAACTTGAACCAGAGTTTTTTGAGCTCCAACTATATTTCATAGGTGAGAATTTTTTTCCCATATTTAATGCGTTTCTATGGATTCATAATTATCATACTAAGTGTTGTTGTGTGAGGGATAAAGTTCTTTTCTCCCTTTCTTTTTCCTCTCCTATACTTACCCGTTTTTCCCTTTTCTTCTTCCCCTCTATTATCCGTTTATGGTTCTATACTTATTCGTGTTTCTATGGTCGTGGGTTTTTGGGGTGTCAAACTGACAAATCCTCATCTACCTCTATATATTCACTTCATGAGTCCAACTGACCTCCATTCGTTTGCATAATTAGCCAATTTTATGGCCGTGAGTTCACGAGTAGGTGCTATCGAACTCTCATGCCCCGTGTTAGGGGTATACATCTTGTACCCAAAACTCCGGTGATCTAAAATTAGACCCTATACTCCTTGAACTCGCAAGCCTCACTCTACCTATGATGACTCCCTCTGACCGCCCTGCCTTTCAATACTTAGTCGAGTCTTCAAAGTTTTGCAGGTTCACAGACTCCCGAGTTCACAAAAGTTTGAAAACATTTTTCGTTGCCCTCCATCCCCGCCACCTTTGCCCCTTCCCAATGCACATTAATTATGATTTTACTAGTGACAACTCACTAGACAGGTTCAAAAATATTGGCATTAATGAGTGGAAAGATCGAGGACATCTCCCATTAAAACGCATTAATGGGAGAATATTATGGGATCTGATGATTTTTTTGTGTCGATATTGAATTGGCAAAATATTGTTGGTTATTTTAATTTTTTTAAGGCATCATCATAGTAAGAATGAAATATTTTGCTAGCCCACTATCACCTACAAAGGTGTTGATGTCATGCCCCTCTTTAATATTGGGCATATATTACAGGTTGTTATATTTGTGAATATGCTTTCATATGAAAATGTTAACTCATATTTTCTCTATCGCCTATGTGTTTGAGAAAAATTTGTGAGCCGAAAACACCCTTCAAATTGGAACATGGTTTACATTTGGGCCACAAAATTACTATTAAAATAAAATAATATGACTAGTATTGGAATAAATATAAACAAATTCACTTTGTACTTGAACCTAAGTTTTTCGAGATCCAGGTATATTCCACAACTGAGAATTTGTTTCCCATAGTTAATGTTTATGGCCATGAGTTCCTGGATTGGTGCTATTGAACTCTCATGCCCCCTGTTTCGTGATATACATCTTGCACCCACAAATTTTGTGATCTACAATTCGACCCCAGAATCCTTGAACTCGCAAGTTTCAATCTACCTATGATGAGTCTATCCTCGTCCGTTTGAATTCCCCGCCTTTCCATTCTTAGTCGATTCTTCACCTCTTGTTGTCGCCGATTCGTAGGTCCGCAGACGCTTGGGTTCATATAAGTTTGAAAGAATTTACCGTTCTCGTCCATCCCCACCACCTTTGCACACTTCCCAATGAAAATTACTTATGCTTTTAATTGGTGACAATTCACCACACAGGTTCGAAAATATTGGCATTAATAACCGAAAATATCTAGGACATCTCCGATTAAAATGCATTAAACCAAGATCTACGGGAGATTATATTATCACCACCCAGTGTTCATTTTAAATACTATTAGGACACAATTACTATAACATGTTTCAATACAAACGAATCTTCATCAAAGTATTATCTTTTCTCACAGGCACCCCAGATGCACTCCAGTCGCCTGATATCGAATTGACAGAGGCCAATATTATGGGATCTGAAATTATTATTTTTTTGGATCTTGAAATCGGAAAAAATGTTGTTTACTTTATTTTTTTTAAGGCATTCTGCCCCACCTTTACATACTTAGTGGATTCTTCACCTCCTATTGTCACAGATTCGTGCGTTCCCAGGCTTTTAGGTTCACAAAACTTTCAAATTATTTTTCTCTCTCGTCCATCTCCATCACCTTCACGCCCTTCCCAATGTACATTAATCATGCCTTTATTAGTGACAAATCACCACACATATTCGAAAAGATTGTCATTACTAGGAGAAAAGGTCGAGTACATATCCCATTAAAATGCATTAAACCAAGATTTACGAAAGATTATATTATCATTCTCCAACGTTCATTTTAAATACTTATTCCCATTTCCCTCTATCATCGAAGACTTGGGATTTAAGGTGCCTTCCTTGTAATGTTCCTGGTCATCCACATGTGAGACAACTTAGAGATTCTATTTACGCCCAATTGAAAGACAAGGGAGTGGTTTTATGTGACATCAGATTTTAGGGAAAAACATTATGTCAGACAACAAAAACTCAGAAAAAAAAAATTCAAGTATCTTATGATTGGTATTCTCCCTCTATTTGATCCTTTGGTTGGTTGAAAGGCCTACCTCAAGATTTGTATGTTGAACTTCTTTGTTTTGTTATTGGAAATTGGAAGGGACTTTTAAGTCACCTGCAAAATGTTCCTTTGTTGAAGTATATAGCTTCTTCCAACAACAAAGATTTGGCAAATGTATCAAATCCTGCAGACCACACCAGAATTTATCTTTCATCAGAGGATTCACACATATCATGGCTTACAAAATGGTCTGGAATATTCGAAAGTGACACCAAATATTACTCCATGCATGAATATACTTAGAAGGAAATTATAAATTTGGATCCTCACAAAGGTGAGAAACTATATGAGTGGTCGAATCAACATCCTAAAGCTACAGAACTTTCTATGTCAAATTTTGTTGAGCGACTTATGGTTGTAGTAACAGACTTGACATAAATTAAGATTCTTTCTCAAATTTTTATCATCGACCTCTGGATGTAGTAAAAAACTTGACATACAATCAACTTTCTATCACTACTGCACATTTTGTTTCACTATTCCTATACAAATAATTCCATCTGGGTCGAACACCTTACCACTCTTTGCAAGAATATTCTCCTAGTGGTTGAATGTGGGTATATGATCAGGGAATGAGGCTCTCAAAAAAAATTTATGCCTACATAAACAAGTAACTGGGAAAATTTATTGGGAAATAATTTTGGACTATGGACTTTGCAACACTTTCTGAAGATTACTTTATACTACCACCTTTTGTAGGAATTTTGACTTATTCAGGTAATGATTTGGTTTCTAAAGATCACCTTTTACTACCACCTTCATGTAATGATTTTGTTTCATTCTTTAGAAGAGACCTTGATGTAGTAGATATTCCAGAGCTATTTCCACCGAATATCAATCTTAATGTTGTTTCCCATGCTTTGAATAAGCATAATGCATTTCTTCTGTTGTAGTAGATCCGATATTTGAAAAAAATGGAAGTTTCTTGATGCTTAAAGTATTAACTTGTCTGGTTCAAATAAATCGCCATGACCTCACCACAAGAATCCCTTGAATTTTTCATCAGGATCACAAGTCGATAAGAACAAAGTTCCTTCTTGGTCATAGAGTGCTTCCATCCCGAGCTTGGGTTTGCACAGATGCTTTTATTTCTACCTTGTTTCTTTCTCCTGGTGGTGGATCCTTCTATCCCAACCAACATGATGGAAATAAACTAGCTCTAGGGATTTTGATCACTTTTGGGGATCCAAGTTCACTATATATTAATTTTGGTTAACTTAAAAATGTTTATGTGTGCAACCTAATGTTAGACATAGAAAATCCAATTTTTTATTTTTTAAAATATAAAATAATATATATATTTTAACACACGACTAGTCGAAAAGTTTCAGGCGTTGTTTGGGATTCATGTCCTTCAAGAATCTAAATTAATTACACAATTAATATTTCTTGTGGCAATGCATTCAAACCGTCATCGACTATGGAAATTGCATTAACACTGCAATGTCCAGATAATAAATGCTTGACATGAACCTAATTTCGAGGTCATCATCGCACATGACAACCAACCTCTAAAGATTTCTGGAATCACAACAACATTGTAATTTTCATGACAAAGAAACGCTAAAGTCGATGCTCTTTTGCAGGTATGACAAATTTGCAGTCTAAGTGCCTTGACAATGACATGCCTACTTTTTCATTGCATTACTTCCCTGCAATCGATGCCATTGTTCCCATTTCCACCGCTAGTGTCAATGTCCTAAGTTGAAGCTATCTGGAGCTTGGAGTCACTGCCAGTGTCAATGTCTGATGTTGAAGCTACCTAGAGCCTAGGATCACGACTTGATACACTTGACATTAGTACCAGTAGTGATCAAAAGTTGCTTGTATTTCGAGTATGTTAATGATCCGGATTATTTTCGGCACGAAATGAGAGCGTAGATATAATAAAGAAATGCACAGAGATATTGCATATATTCAATAATATAACAGAAATGTATCAAAGATGCAACCGTAAACACAGATATACAGTAATCCACGATTTCTATTAATCAAAGAAATGTACAGAGACTGTAAAAATACAGAGTGAAAGACTCGCTAGAATGGTGGCAGCTTATCTCTGAGAAGAGATGTGACGGCTACTCGCATTCGCAAGAAGATGATTAAAATGAGGCTCTGAAGGCCTTTTAACAATAAACGGGAATGAAAAAAGTCCTATACATCCAAAAACCTAACCCTAGGAGATGAAGTGCCAAAAGTCATGTGGGCCCCGTTTGGGTAAGTGAGTACATCAACTTCCTGGGGTCGTAACTTTTGCATACGATCTCCGTTTTAGGCGTGTAATAGCTCGTTGGAAAGGTATAATCGAGGAGATTCATTTTGGGGGCTAAATCATGACTTTGGATATCATTGATAACCTATATATCTAAAAACCTTCATTTAGGCCTCAAAATGGCCCCGGAAGTTAAAACCTGCTAAAAATAGTAAATTGCCAAAATTGCCAGAAAACAGTTTTGAGCCATTTGGAAATGGTGGGTGGCCACCAATATCCACCTGGATCAGTTACTACATCCAGAGGTAGCTCAAAAAACTTTGAGATAGAAGCTGGATGTCTGTCAAGTCCGTTACTACATCTAGAAGTTTCTCAACAAACTTTGAGATAGAAAGTTATATAATTTTAGAATGTTGATTCAACCACTCATATAGTTTCTCACTTTTATGAGGATCCAAATTTATAATTTCCTTCTAAGTATATTCACTCATGGAGTAATATTTGGTGTCACTTCCAAATATTCCAGACCATTTTGTGAGCCATGATATGTGCCACTCCTCTGATGAAAGATAGATTCTGGTGCGGTCTACATCATTCGATACACATGGAAAATCTGTGTTGTTGGAAGAATATATATACTTCAACAAAGGATAATTTTGTACGTCACTTGAACGTCCCTTCCAATTTATAGAAATAAAAAAAAAAAATTCAACATACAAATATTCAGGCAGCCCTTTCAACCAAACAGACGATCGAATACAGGGAGAATACCAATCATAAGATACTTGAATTTTTTCATCTCAACTTTTGTTGGCTAACAAATTTTTTTTCATCCAAAGATGATGTCACATAAAGCCACTCCCTCATCTTTGAATTGGGCCTGAATCGCATCTCTAAGTTGTCTCATATGTGGATGACCAGGAAGATTACAAGGAAGGCACCTTAAACCCCAAGTTTTCGATGGTAGAGGGAAATTAACACTTATCAAAGTACACAATGTTGAATATAAAACTAATGTAGCCAGACCATATCTAGAAGAGACAAACTATTCAAGAATCTAACTGAGATAGATATAACTGGAAACACCCATGAAGTCCAAGACTCAAAATTGATATTCAACTCGTTGTTTTTAACGAGCAAAGAATTTGATGATCAATTTGAAATCTATAAAAGAATGTCATTTGAAAATTTCTATAGCACTCTTGAATATGGTAAAGATGGCATAAAAACTAGCTAATTGATTATTAGATTAAAAACCAATATATTGAAGAAGAATTGCACAACCTCTCTATTGATATAAGCGACATGGAAAGTGAATTTTTCAGTATAAAAATATGGCATGAAATCAACGTGACGACCATGAGGAGATACATCGAGGAGTGGTTCAAAAAGGTTTTTGACAAGATTTCCAATGAAGGGCAAAGGTCGCTTGAGACAGTTCCCATAACCGCCAAGGAAAGCCATAAAAGGACATCAACGAGCAAATGAAAAGGCATGGGAAACCATCATAGTAAGTTCATATTGATCCCATTCTTCTATCTTTGTCAATTTCTTCATCCAATTAGTCTACCTCTTTAAATAGAAAGGTTTAACCGAGGATTGAAAATTTTGTCTTTCTTCTTGCCAGGTCTTGTTGTCTTCCATCGTCGACTTTCTTCTTTCTACAAGATTGATTCTTGTACATATTTTCTTTATGGTCCACAAGAGACCCAATCCCAGTCATTATGGAAAACACATTTAAATTTCAGAGAATATGTGTTGAACTATATATTTTTTTACAAATCCCAAGAGAGCTATTTTGGGAAATAATCTCAACTGTATTTTGTAACCCATTTTATCTGAATATAAAATATTTGAGGTTGTTGTATGGTGTTTTCCAATGTTTATTATTATTATTATTATTTTAAAATTGACTCATTTTCCTGTACAACTATTGATAGATGAATTCAACCTCTTTCTACAAGAATTTAAGACGCTCTTTGATCCATAGTTAAACATGCACGACAAACCTTTTTTTCCCCTGCGCAACACTTCAATTTAAATAAAAGCTACTCTATTCGATCCTTACATTTTAGATGGAAGAATAATTTGTGATAGGACATAGTTTTGTGGCGCCCGCCCTATAATTAACAAAGAAATGGGTAGGCTTATCCTACTTTCATTCTTTGGGGCCCCAAAAATAGAGTCAATGAATGAATCTATTTCAACATGGAAACTCAGGTGTTGACATCGTGTTCCTATTCAATATTGTGCATATATTACAACTTCTTGTATTTGATAATATCCTTGCATATAAAAATGTTACGTCATATATTTATTTTTCTATTGCTTATGGGTTTGAGCATAATTTGCGAGCCGAAAAACACCCTACAAATTGGAAGATGGTTTACATTTAGACCGCAAATAATGTATTAAGATATATTAATATGAATACTATTCAAATAAATATAAACAAATTCTCTTTAAACTTGAATTTCACTTTGTAGACCTCCAAGTATATTACATAGCTAAGACTAAATGTTTGTTTCTCCCTTTCTTTTCCCTCCTCTATACTTACCCGTTTTTCCCTTTTCTTATTCCCCTCTATTATCCCTTTCTGGTTCTATACTTAGTCTCATTTCTATGATCACGACTTCCCAGGTTGGAAGACTGGAATATGTTCATCTTCATCTATATCGTCACATCATGATCCCGATGGACCATCGTCCCTTTCAATACTTAGCCAATTATCTGACTGTCGGGTCCCGGGTTAGCACTATCCAACTCTTATGCCCTGTGTTCCGTCATATACATCTTGCACCCAAAAATTTCATGATCTACAATTCGGCCACAGACTCCTCCAACTCGCAAGCTTCACTATACCCGGGTTCACAAAAGTTTGAAACTATTTACCGCTATCTTCCATCCCTGCCACATTACCTCCCTTCCCAATACATATTCATTATGATTTTACTAGTGACAACTCACCACAAAGGTTTGAAAAGATTGGCATTAATAAATGAACAATAGATGATGTTCTGTGAGATACTTACCCCTTTTTCCGTTTTCTTGTTCCCCTCTATTATCCCTTTCTAGTTATATACTTAGTCACATTTCTATGATCGTGGGTTCTCGGGTTGGTGGACTGACATATCCTCATCTCCATCTATATCCTCACATCATGAGTATGACCAACCGCCATTCCTTTCCGTACTTAGCCAATTTTATGGCCACGGTTTCTGTGGTCGGCATTATCGAACTCTCCTGTCGCTTGTTCCGTGATATACATCGTCCACCCAAAACTATTGTGATCTAAAATTCCACCCCAGACTCCTCAAACTCACAAGATTCACTCTACCCAGGTTCACAAAAGTTTCAAAGAATCTATCATTTCCTTCCATCCCCACCACCTTCGTGCCCTTCCCAATGCACATTAATTATGCTTTTACTAGTGACAACTTAACACATTGGTATGAAACAATTGGCATTAACAAGAAAAAACCTCAAGTAAATATCCCATTAACACACATTAAACCGCCATTTATAGCACTCCGACTGACCGTCACTCCTTTCATACTTAGCCAATTTTTTCCCCGTGTTCCTTGATATACATATTGCACTAAAAAATGTTGCAATCTACAATTCCACCCTGGGCTCCTCCAACTCACAAGCTTCACTCTACCCAGCTTCACAAAAAGTTTCAAAGCATTTATCGCTCCCTTCCATCCCCTCCACATTCGCGATCTTCCCAATGCACATTAATTATGATTTGATTAGTAAAAACTGACAACACAGGTTCGAAAATATTTGCATGAATAGGCGAAAACCTCGAGCACATCTCCCATTAAAACACATTAAACTGCAATTTACGCGAGATTATATTATCAGATATCTTCTTCACATGTTATGTTTCATATTACTTTATGGGAATATTCCATTTCATATTATTTATTTTATTTCTACCATGTATTTCTAGGTAGTTTCTTTTACAATAATTGTAAATTAAGATATAAGTTATATCTAAAATTAGTATTCAATGAAATTTCAACATAGGTTTTAATATTTAATTTTTTTATCATTTAATTTCTAAAAAACAATTGAACATAACTTTTTAATGTTTAATTTTTTTCTTTAATTCTCATTTAATTTTACATATTTCAACTTTCATTCTCTTATTGTTAAAGATCTATTCTAATTTCCCTTTACTTACCATATTGTTAATTTCTGATTTTTTAACAATATTCCTCGTCTCTCCCCATCTTCCAATAATCATCATCATCAATAATTATAAGGTGCCAACTATCATCTCCATTTCCAAATCTACTTGGCAGGGACCAAGCTTCCATGAAGCACAATCTACATCCCACTACATAGCACAATCTACGAAATCAACCTCCCTATGACCGATCACTTTCCCATTCCATATGTAGCTACATTTTCGAACACAGATTCCCGAGCAAGCGGCCTCTAGATTGCACTTCCATTGTTCTATGACCTGCAAACAACACTCGAACCTTCATGATATACAAATTGACTTCCGGACTCCCATATTGTCCCCTCTTTTGTGTTACACATTATGCACTCAAAATTTCTGAGCTATACAATTTGACCATTGGGGCCTCACGTCTTCTGGGGAACCCTTGTCGCCCTTGTCACCTTATTTTGGATCCTTGGGTTGGCGGGTTCATGAAATATCCAATTCCTAGTCACTGTTTCATGTACCTTCCTCCTTCGTACTTCTTTCCAAATATGCAACAACTAAGCTTTAATGCAAACAATTCATCATGCAACAACCGTAAAGATCGTCATTAATAAGAAAAAGGCTCGAGGCGACAGTCACACTAACTATCCCTACACAAATTGTTCAGAAACATGCAGAAAATATATTGCTAGGTAATGGGATATATATTACAAATTTCAAGATATTAGCGAAAACGAGTTCGGCCTACCGTTTCCCTATTCCATACTTAGCCACTTTTTCGATTGCGGGTTCCTGGACAGGCGGGCTCAAGATTGTGTTTCGAATGTTTTGTGACTTGCAAACAATACCCGAAGTTCCACTATATACAAATTGACCACTGGACTACCCCATCACGTTCTCTTCTGTGTTACGCGTTTTGCAGTCAACACTTCTGAGACATAAAATTTGACCATCAGGACCTCACCTCTACTGGTTATACCTTGTAACCCTATTTTGAAGCTTGGTCGACCACTTTTGATAATTAGCCATTCCTTGATTGTTGTTCCCTATCCCTACCACCTTCATACTTCTTTTTGAATATGAAATTAGTAATATTTAATGCTAACAGGTCGTCGTGGAAGAACCGTAAAGATTTCCATTAATGAGCGAAAGGCTCGAGGAGATCTCCCAGACTTCTGCGATATACAAATTGACTGTCAGACTTCCACATCATCCCCTATTCCGTGTTACACATTTTTCACTCAAAAGTTATGAGACATACAATTTAACTGTCTGGGCCTTACGTCACCTTAGGAACCCTTGTCACCCTAGTTTGAAGCCCATCTGACCACTTTCCATACTTTCCCATTTATTGGAATCTCTTTCGGGGATCCTCGGGTTGGCGGGTTCACGAAATCTCCAATTCCTAGACACTGTTTCCCGTGCCCTCCACCTTCACACTTCTTTCCAAGTATGAAATGACCAAGGTTTAATTCTAACATTTCATCATGCAACAAATGTAAAGATCGCCATTAATAAGAAAAAGTCTCGACGAGATAGTCACATTGACTATCGCTACACAACTTTCCCAAAAACATGCAAAAAAGATCTTGCTAGGTAATGGTATATCTATTACAAATTTTAATATATTAGTGAAAATGACTACGGCCTACCGTTTCCCTATTCCATACTTGGCCACTTTTTCGATTACAAGTTCTTGAAAAGGCAGCCTCACAATTACGCTTCCAATGTTCTGTGGCCTGCAAACAGTACCCGAAGTTCCACGATATACAAATTGACCACTAGACTACCCCATCATGCCCGCTTTTGTGTTAGTTGTTTTGCAATCAAAACTTATGAGACATACAATTTGACCATTAGGCCCTCACCTCTCCTGGTTATACCTTGTAAGCCTATTTTGAATCCCAACCAACCACTTTCGATAATTATCCATTCCTTAATTTATCTTCCCCATCTCCACCACCTTCGTACCTCTTTCTAAATATGAAATTAGTAATCTTTAATTCCAACAACTTGTCATGTAGGAACTGTCAATATTGTCATTAATGAGTGAAACGCTCGAGGAGATCTCCCATTAATATGCATAAAACCAAGATCTGTGGGGGGTTATATTATCCCTTCCAATTTTTAATCTCAAACAACATGGAATTTATTTCACGGTTCCTCGCGTTGGTGGGTTCACAAAATCTACGATCCTTAATTTCTCTTCATTTTACCCCCCACCTTCGCACTTCTAAGTATGTAATTACAAGTCTTTAATGCTAACAGCTCATCATGCAACAACCGCCGAGATTGTCATTAATGAGCGATAGGCTCGAGGAGATCTCCTAGTCACACACATTAGACCAATATTTGTGGAGGGTTATATTATCCCTTCCAACTATTCATTTCAAAGATCATCTAGAGAAAACAGACATTCTCGTAAACTTATGGTAGCAACTCGACAACAGTTCTGTGGAGATACATTGAATATCTTTGGGTGTGAGGACTAGACATTCCAGTGGTTCAGAGCATACTCTTACTATTCATCCTGTTCTTCCTAGAACGAAGTAATTTGGACCTCTGCAATTTCTCGTGCAAGGCATACTCTTACTATTCATACTTCATTCCCTCCATATCCCCCCCTTTTGGGATTTTTAGGTGTACTGAATCGAGAAGGGATTGTACCTTATTTCATGGGAAGAAGGGGATAAAGGACTAGAGGGTAAAATTAGTTGGAAAAAGATAAAATCCATTCATAAAATCATCCATATGCTCACCTAATAGGTCTTGAGAAACAATGAAACATTATCTCTTAAAAAAAAAATCAAATACCTACAAAAGAAAAATGCACATTAAATAGATGTCCCAGTTGTTGAGGTGTGTACATGCATGCAATGTCCCTTTCTTTCCATCCGTATGACACACTGTGTACCTATAGCTTCAAGTGACACTATGGTATTCCCCCCACCACTTGATTTATATTGGGGATTACTTAGTGTTTGAACTTTAGTAAACTAATGGAAAATAAATGGGATTGGAAAAAAGTTGCATCATGGACGAAGGGTAGCTCACCCTCTACAAAGGAAACCATAGATAAGACAATACAAACCCTTGTATGTCATGAACCCCATTCCCAAAAGTTCATTCCACACCATCTCACATGCACACATGACTTGGATAGGTTCCACTTAGGAAACACCCTAGACCAGATGAGCAATTGACCCAATAGGACACCTTGAGATCCCTCCCACACCTATATTTGAAAAATTGTATAACATCCTTGAATATTTGTTCGGTTTGAAAAGGGGAGTTTGATGCACATGCTCGGGTGGTTTGATTATTAGATGTGGATTAATTGTTATGATACTTGTGACTCATGGACCCATTGAGGTCGTATCTATTTACCTTTGCAGGACCTTTTCCAGTGGACAAGTATTCATGATGAGATGATCAGTTCCGACCTTCACGAGGGACTAAAGCCCAACGATGGACACAGAGACCCCAGGCTTGGGCAAGACAATGATGACCAATTTGCACATTGTAGGAAGAGGATTTTTCCTTTGGAGGCACCATGACGTTGGCCTTTGAAGACTTTGGACATCACCCTAGTAGCCCATGACGTCGAAGGTGTATATGTGAAAATTTTCCTCTATAAGTGGTGCTAAAAGATCTACATATGAAAACTTCCCAATATGATATCATTGGCAATGGCATTGGATGATTCTCACATAGAATAAGTGGACCCTCCTTAGTGGCTATGCTCCTGAGATTCTTGTTCGGATAATTCTAAGAATTTTATCTTTTGATTTTTTTTATAATTATTAATGAAATTTGGCCATGGTATTGTTGGTGAAATTGTAATTTTCCATTATTTAAATTACAATTTTGAATGCATAAATAGATTTAGGGCTTTGAAAAACACATATTACGCTTGGATTGGACAATATCAATAACTAATATTTCCAATGGAAAATCTCAATAACTAATATTTGCAATTCCAACAATTATTTTGAATTTTTGTTTGGATCTTAGGCAATGCTAATTAAAAAACAAACCCGAAAAATATTCAAAAAATATAATATTTAGATTATTTTGCTTGGATTGGGAAATCTCAATAACTAATATTTGCAATCGCCACCATTTTTCTAAAAATTTTGTTGGATCGTCGTCAAAACTAATAAAAAAATAAACCCCAAAAATATTTAAAAGATAGAATATTTAGACTATTGCTTCTTGTTATCACCCTAATGTCAAAACCACGACTTGAGATTAAAATTATCAATTTATCACCTAATGCACGAGTTGGGTATGAAAAGGTGTATGTAGAGTTCTAAATTGTGGTCAAAGGTCTAGGTATGGAATTTTTTCTCTATAGGTGGTGGTCAAAAATCTACATATGAATTGTTTTCTCTATAGGTAATGGTCAAAGATTGAGTGTACAATATATGCTTCTTATCACCAAACCCATAGTTGTAAGTTCAAAATAAAGGTTTCTATCCCTAGAATCATGGTTTTAGGGTCCATATTGTATAAGTGGGCTCTAAATTATGATATAATTTTACATATGGAATATTTTCCCTATCTCAAGGACAATTTTTTTAAGACTGGGATAAAAAATGATGGTCATTATGTATAAGGCATGGTTTATGCTAAAAGCTATGAATAAATCACCTAATATACTATTTCATGGGTGAAAATACGTGGATGGAGCCATAAACCATGGTAGTTGGTATATTAGTGCAACTTTTTCTTACAAGAGGAATATGTTTTTCATTTCAAATATTTAATACAATTGGGACATGGGAACTTAGACCATGGTATGTATCTTGCATGTGAAATCTTTACTCTACTAAGTTTGGTGTTCAATCTCAAGGATTAGAAGCAACATGAATGGTTATTATGAGCCAATTCAATTCAAGGAGAAAACCATTAATTGAACTTGATAACTATGACAATTGTGCTAATGAATGAACACCTTCTGCAAGAATAATGACCACTTATTTGAAGAGCCAAACACTAGGGGGATTATAACACTACCTATCTTTTACCAACCCATTTCTCCTTAGTTTGATTTATAGCTTAAAAGTAGGAATTTAGTTTATAATTTATGATAATGGAGTTTAAATTGCATGAATAAGACCTTAAACCATGATATATATGTATAAGTAAGATCTTACTCTTATATGAGATCTACACACTTTAAAGGAATTGGGAAAAAGTACATGCTTATTTTGCTCCGAGCCTTGCGTTGGGACCAAAAACCATGAATTCAATTTTTAATAAATGATTTTAGATTTGGTATGCCATGAAAAAGGTGCTTATACTATTATATATTTATGTTTTCTTTTGTTTTTTTATGAAAATAATATTTTATCAATTTCAAAAACTAGATATAATAAATATAATTTCATTATTTTAAATTAAAATTGTAATTTATTCCTTAAATCTTATTTTGAAGATTCAAAATATATACATAAAACTATGAATAATAGAATAAATATTGAAAATATAATACTTAACCTATCATGGTTTCCATGCCTTAACAAAAACAAATTCTTTAAACTAACTTGTAAAATAGCTTTATAAAAAGTGTAGTGTATACAAAAAGGCAATTCAAGTCAATTTTGAAGATTATTGTAAGCAAAAACTAATTCTTTAAACCAACTTGTAAAATAGATTTTAAAAAAGGGTAGTGTATATAAAAAGGCAATCCAAGTCATTTTTAAAGATTATTACAAGTGTTCTTACCAAAGTCAATTTTGAAGATTATTTTGTGAATTTTATTAGCTCAATCCCAGTGTGAGTTTAGTTTGCTAAACAACCTGAGTTTAATAATTTAGGTTGCATTCATAATTTTTTATTTATTATTAATTGTATGAATTTTTTAATATATTGATTGTTGTTAATTTTATTTACATAAAAACATATTAATTGTTTAGTTATGCATTATTCATCACAAATACAATCTCTCTAATTATAAATAAATTTGATCCAACTGTATTATATTTTCCCCTTTTAAATATCTTTTAATAATTTCATCTTTTACATTATCTTTAAATAAATTAAAGAAAACTTTTTCACATTATCTTTAAATAAATTAAACAAAACTATTATAGATGAAACAACATATATATACATCAAATTATATAAAACATATATACACAAAATTGCAAAATAACAAAATAAAAATAATTTAATTTTTATAATTATACAAATTTTAAGGAAATTTTACCCATTTAATATTTAATAATTCAATATGTAAATTGACGTTAATATCTTAAAAAAAAAGTAACATACCCTTAAAAAAAAACATAATGATACAATATTAACAGAAATAAAAATTATATATTTTAAAAATTAATTTGATTGGTTATCTTTATTTTTCTTACATCGTATTTAAATTAATCAAATACAATGTTGTTTTTCTATATTTGAATTGCTAGCAACTAGTCATATTATATTGAGGAGGAAAAATACAGAAAACTTGAATAAGATGTCTTTTTTTTTCAGTAGAAAAATTCCTCAATTATATTAGATAATATAATGTGCTCACATATCAAGAGCAAAGACTAAAAGATCGCTGTCAGGACAGTCTTTCTCAAAACAAGTGGGCAAATATCTCAGAAGTGCTGAGCAGTGGTCCAAAATTTAGTAGATGAGGGCTATCTAAGAGTTACATCAGATTTTCAGAAGATGAGATGAGAAAGGTAAGAAAAGATCGTTGTCAGGACAGTGTTCCTCACAACAAGTGGGCAAGTATCTCAGAAGTGCTGAGCAGTGGTCCAAAATTTAGATGAGGGTTATCTAAGAGTTACATCAGATTTTCAGAAGATGAGATGAGAAAGGTAAGAGATAGAAGAAGAGAGTGGCTTCCCAAGTGACTGAAGACCACATACAAATGTGCTTATGGGCTTAAAATATTTGAATACTATGTGTGGGGCCTTCATGGCCGTCCAGCCAATGATTGAAGTAGAGTACACCTGTTTTTTCAAGAAAACAGTCTTGAGCAATTGTATTCTATCTTTCCAGGCCAAGAGAGTGATGATTTGTAAATTACCCTTCAAATTCAGCCAGTCTATGACTATTCTGGAATCCCCAATCAGATGGATGCAGTCTATATTAAGCCTAGATGCCAAATGTAATGTTGCCCAGACACCTAAAAATTCTGCCCTTATATTAGTGCCTAAAGAGTCCACCTGTAATAAGATGCGCTTACATTCTGCATTATGATATTTCTTAATGAAAACAAAAAGAACATGAACTTTTTCTTCCAATTATACAACCATAATTATGTTATCAAGTCCGAACACAGATTTCCCAAAACTATCAAATCACCAATTAAATTCTGTTTTGCAAATATGTAACGCACTATCAAATATGCGACTATCAAATATTCTGTGCCCATCAAACGTGCACAGAGAACCATTTGTAATGGTAAATTCAAATACCACCAATTAAATTCTGTTTTGCAAATATGTAACGCACTATCAAATATGCGACTATCAAATATTCTGTGCCCATCAAACGTGCACAAAGAACCATTTGTAATGGTAAATTCAAATACCAATATGCCAAAAAGTCTGGAAATATGGAAATTCATAAACCACTAACTAATATTAATTATAGCGTATGATTGTATGATCATCTATTACATCCAGTGCCGAAGAATCTTCAAAATTATAGAGGAAAAAACTACAATATCAATTTACTACCATTTCTAAGCGCTTAGAAAACTTCACAACTTATTATTGGTTGTCAGGGCTACGACCTACCTCCTTTACCATTCACAAACCAATTATTATCAGTGCCCGCATTCTTCTCTCTTCATTTGATAGCCATGATCCAGCATGCTCATGAATATTGACAAATTGGTTCGGGTTATGCTCGTGAATATTGACAAATTGGTTTGGGTTATGTTCACCAATATGGATAAATTGGTTCGGGTTCTGATCAGGAATATTGACAAATTGGTTAGGGTTTTGCAAAGGAATATTGACAAATTGGTTAGGGTTTTTCAAAGGAATACTGACAAATGGGTTCGGATTCTGATCACGAATATTGACAAATTGGTTCTGGTTCCGATTCTGTTCATCAATATTCACAAATTGGTTCTGGTTCTGGGCATGAATATTTTCAAATTGGTTCTGGTGATGTATATTCTCAAAAAGGTTCTGGTTGGCAAAGTAATTATTGAAAACAGCTTTTGGATCAGGAAATTGTCTCGAGAAATCATTCTGCTGGCCAGTGTTTCGAACTTGTTGCTGCTTTTCTGCGAACCGTTGGCCATGACTGCTCTGGAATTGGTTGTGAGGTTGTGCATTAAAATTATGTAATTGGGCTCTTTTCCCCGGAGGTTGGAAACCGGGTGTCTTCAATTGTTTGGGTGAAAACTGTGGAGGGACGTTCATGGCTGATGATAACGTGGGACGTTCATAGGGATTCAATTGATTCATTCCTACTGCAGTATTGCTCGACTGTGCTTGATTCAATAACCACTCTATAGTTTTTGCCCCGTCTTTGAAACCCAACAGCTTCATGAGCTCTAGCATAGGATTTGTTGCCATTTCTAACAGCCAATCCACGGTCTCTCCCCCTTTGTTAAATCCGAGCTCTCTGGTAAGCTCTACCAGAGGTCTGGTATCACTCGGCAGTGACAAATTTACTGGTTGTCCACCGTTCTGCGAGTCCAGTTCTTGTTTAAGATTCAATATACGCTCAGATCCCATTCCCATTGTTGATAACCATTCAATGGTTTGTCCACCGTTATCAAAGCCCATCTGTTTTGTCAGGTCTACCAGACCCTTCAAATTATGCGGTAATAACCAACCCACTGCACGTCCACGATATCTCAAGTTCAAATCATTTTTAATGTGATCCAACTGTTTAAAACAGTCACGGGGTATTTTCACTCTCAATTGATCCCTATTACGACGTTTGATTTCCTGCTGCGGCTGCTGCCCCTGGCGTACACGCCTTCTCTTACGGTTTGCGACTTCCTGCGGCTGCTGCTCCTGGTGTACAGACCTTCTCTTCGGTGGTGCCATATCCAGTACAGTACAATCTGCAAGTAAAATCCGAATTCGACTAAACCCACGAATATACGAACGACACCGAGTATGTCTCAACAGAAAGGGCGCGATACTGTAATATAAAGCGCAAAGGCGAGGTATAAAATTTGGAAAAGATGTCGCCGATATTAATATGAAAACTGCCCAATATGATATCGTTGACACCGACAATGGACGGTTCTCACATACAATAGGTGGACCCTCTCGACTCGGTAGGCTAGTCAGATTCTTGTTTCAATAATTATAAATATTTTAATATTTTGGAGTTTTATATAATTAATATGTGTTTTTTTCTAAAAGTTCACAAGTTCAAATTGAGAGGAGGTAGGGTATGTATACCTCATTAAATTTTATCAGTCAAATAGTTGGGCAGAGAAGGTCCCTTGTCCCAAACACTAGGGGGTCTCATACACAAATTTGGTGTGGCTTGGCTGTGACCTTAAAAATATATTATTATTATTATTATTGAAATTCAGCATGTCTTGGTTAATGTGGGTAAAATTGTAAGTTTTTATTATTTAAATTGGAATTTTGAATATATAAAATAAATTTGGGGCTTTCAACAACATTTATTGTGCTTGGATTGGACGATCCCAATAACTAATATTTGCAATTCCAAATATTATTTTAAATCTTTGATTGGATCTTGGACAAAACTAATTATAAAATAAACCCCAAAAATATTCAAAAAATAGAATACTTATTGTGCTTGGATTGGACAATCGCAATAACTAATATTTACAATTCCAACAATTCTTCTAAATTTTTAATTGGATCTTGATCAAAACTACTAAAAAATAAATCCCAAAAATATTTAAAAAAATAGAATATTTAGACTATTTTTTCACTCTAATGTCAAAACCATGACTTGAGATCAAAACCATCAATTTATCACCTAATCTATGAGTTTGGGTATCAAAAGGCATATGTAGAATCATAAGTAGTGGTCAGCATAGATAGATCTTAACCTTTGATCTTTTCGTACTCTAAAAATATATTTACACCTCCAAAGATTTGGTCCATTTGAAAACTTGATAGATTGAAGGTTAGGATGAATAGATGTTGGTTTAATATATTAATATTAAAGTATATATATTTTTAATATAATTTTTAATATATTAATATATTTTATAATATATTAATATTATAAAATATATTAATATATATTAAAATATTTCATTTTTTTAAATATATTAAAAAGTAATTACATACCATACTTAAATACTTAAAGTAATTATTACAACCTTCATATATTACTACCTCTACATATATATCAATATAGATCAGTCTTAACATGAGATATATCAAGCTGCAAGCTTGAACCTTTCCTCAAGTTTTTCACTCTAAAAAAGTTTATTTCCTAAAGAGATTTGATTCCTCCAAAGCTATTCAAAATCGTCAATTTATCACCTCATCAATGAGTTTGGGTATCAAAAGGAATATGTAAAATCCTAAAAGTGATCAAAAGTCTACATACTAGCATAAATCAATCTTAACCCCAAATCTTTTCATACTCTAAAAAAATATTTACACCTCCAAAGATTTGATCTCTAGAAACTTGATAAATTGGGGGTTAAGATGAATATATGTTGATATAATACATTAATATTAAAGTATTAAAAAATATATTAATATATATTAAATTATTTCATTTTTTAAAATATATTTAAAAAGTAATTACATACCATACTAAAGTAATTATTACAACCTTTATATATATATATATATATATTAACCCCAATCTATTAAAAGTAGAGAGGGATCCAACAACTAAAAGTGTAAACTTTTAACTTTTTCTCAAGTTTTACACTTAAAAAAAAAAATTCTTAAAAGATTTAATTAGTATTATAAAATATATTAAAAAATATTAATATATTATTTTATTATTTTAATATAGTAGTATATTATTTTTTTAATATATTAATTTTATTATTTAATAATTTTATTATTATTATAATGTTTTTTTTTATATTATTTTAATGCTTTATGTTATATGAACATCCTTCCCATATTATAAGTTCAATTAAACCAATTTGTTTTTATAATTATTATTATTATTAATAATTGAATTTCCCATATTATAAGTTCAATTAAACCAATTTGTTTTTATAATTATTATTATTATTAATAATTGAGTTAACTTTGTTATTATAATTATAGCATGACATAACAGTCCAAGTTTTATGCTTCAAAATCTTCCCATATTGGATTATAAAAGGTCTTTATATGCAATGAATTTTTTTCTCTATAAATGGTGGCCAAAAATTGAGTGTAGATGTATGTTTATTGTCATCAAATCCATAGTTATAAGTTGAAAATAAATGCTGCTATGACTCAATCCATGGTTTTGGGGCCAATATTGTATAAATAAACTCTAAACTATAATATACACTATATATATATGGAATCTTTACCTATTCAAGTACTATTTTTAAGATTGGGATTAAAAATGGTGGTTATTCTGCACAAGGAATGGGTTATGCTAAAAGTAATGGATATATCACCTAATATATTATTTAGCGGGTGAACGGATATGGATGGAACCATAAACCATGGTAATTGGTATATTAGTATAATTTTTTCTTACAAGAGGAATACATTTTTTTATTTCAAAGATATGATACAATAGGGACATGGGACTTTAGACCATGGTATGGACCTTAGATGTGAAATCTTTACCCTATCGAAGAAGAATTTTGTGCTCGATCTCAATGATTAGAAACAACATGAATGGTTATTATGAGCAAAGTCAATTAAAAAGAAAATAATTAATTGAACTCTTAATTCATGATTTTGAGGTTGAGAAATAATCTTTGGGGATAAAAGTATAATATAATCATAATCCTTATATGGGAAATCTCCACTCTTTTAAAAAAAAATATTTTATTAGTTTCACGGATAGGAAGGATAGGGTGTAAAGGTTACTTCTTATTCCAAATACATGTTTTGGAGTTAAATGTAGTTTGAGAAATCCTCCTGTGATGAATATTGGGTATCAACAATCTTTCAAGATGTGGATGCTTCCATATATGCTATCTTGCACATATACCATCTTGGTTGACTTGTAAACCATAGCATTCGCGTTAATCATGAACAACTTACACAAGTATAATGATCACTTGTTTGAGGAACTAAACCCTACTGGGAGCTATAAAACTACTACTCTTTTACAAACCCACTTGTCCTCTTATGACTTAGTTCAAGCTTAAAAATAAGAATTTAGTTCATAATCTATGATATTGAAATTTATATGGTATGTATAGAGCTTTAAACCATGATATATGTGTTTTAAGTAACATTGGACCCTTATATGAGAATTACATACTTAATCTAAAAGATTTGGGAAAAGGCAAGCATGCTTATTTTAGATTTTCTTTGCTTTTGTTCGCTTGGAGTTTTTAGAAAGAAGAAATAAATAAGTGTAATACAAGTCTAAAATATCTCATGAGCAACTCTCACTCAATTTAGGTCACGATTGTTCTTCTCTTTCGTCCTTGTTATTTATAGACTATGAAGAAAAACTCGCAAAGGTGATTCGAGCGAGTTGGTAGGATGGGCTCCCTCCTTGGACAAGCACTTTGGACGTAGAATCTGCTTGACGCATCGTCTCTCTTGCGGGACTCTCATATGCATGTTCGATACAACACAACATTACGGAATATAATATGTGTTATAAAGGTCAATCCCTAAAGTTGCCCCGACACTACCTTACATAGTCAATTGGCAATGCATGTAATCAAACTAGGTGGGAATATTCCCAAGGAATATTTCCAGTTAGGATTTATTATTGATGGCCCAGAGACTGAAATAATTGAGGGTGTTGCTGGGGTCTGTTTGCCAAAAACTAACTGTTACTGGTACGCCTCGACCTAAAGGAAAGTAGGTCTTTGTCGGGGAGCACCAATACTCCCTTCTCTCAGGTGGTTTAACACACACCTTCTTGAAGGAAGAGGATTCTAAAGGAAAGATTTATTTTAGTGGTTTCTTCATCATGAGTATAATGCAGAGCATAAAAACAAAATGTTACTGCTCGAGAGTCCATTGGGTAAAGGCCAACAATTGATAATAGCAATATATGAGGCTCATTTATTTATGCAATCATAAACTATGAGGACTCCCAATCCTATGTAGAAAAGTGGCATGGGTGACAATATTCAAAGTGCACTAAACTAAGACAACCCATTAAGGAGGAGCCCTATCATCCAATGAGAGTGAAAGAGCAGCTTAGAGGCGTAATGTCGCTCGCCGATATGGGGTGGAAACTATGTCAAATTTAGAGGAGACAACAAGTCAAAATGCCACTTATCATAGGGCGATACTAAGCCTATATATTAGTGAGGAATATAACTGAGTGTAGTGATTATGGTCAATAGAATAATCTGAAGGTGTCATAAAAAGAAGTCCAAGGTACTGCATCCAAGAAAGAAAAGCTAAAGATTCTTGTCAGATCTTATATGAGCAATGGAATTCATGGATGTGTGTGTAACCTTAAACTGTGCAAGAACCTGATATGGGAAAGGGAGGCTAGGGAATGAAGAGTTCCCAAAAGAGGGACTCTCGCCATGGGCAGAGAGGTTAGGGAATGAATATTCCATAAAGGAGGCACTCTCGCTAAGGAGGCCAAGAAATGAGGAGTTCTCGAAAGAGTCACTCGTGTGAGGTACAAGGAGGCAAGGGAATGAAGAGTTCCCAAAGGAGGCACTCTTGTGAGGTGTAGGGATGCCTGGTAATGAAGAGTTCTCACATGAGGCACTCCCTCGAGGTGCAAGGAGGCTAGGGAATGAAGATTTCTAGGAGAGGTCACACCTGTGGGGGTGTCACCAAAGGGATCGAAGATGATGGGGCCTCACCATGCGAAGCGATGATGTTATGCCGGTGGGTTAGCCCAACTAGGCCGTTGGGCTCTAAATTGTATAACGTCTAGTAGTGCAGGACACAAGTGAGTGTAATGATTGTTCCCACAAATAAAACAAGGCAACTTTTTGTTATGTCTTTGGATAGGTCTTGTGTGACCGTGGCACGTAGTGGGACAACCCCCAACATCAGTGGATGTAGGATGAGACAGGGAGGATTTGCTGCCAAATACCAATGATAATGCACCAAATGTACCAAAAGATCTAGTTTAAGGTTGGGAAACCACATAAGATAATATCAAAAAGGGTATTAGATTATCGATGCATGATAAAATCCATGGGAGTGTTGGCTCCCTAAAACTAGTTTACAACATCTCTTGAAGGGGTAAAATCATGGGCATTGGAGGTGGAACACTGATCCAAAGAGTCCCTGTTAAGTGCAAGACACGATCTTGGGTGAGAGGAATTAATGACACTTTCAAGGGAGATGAAGTTGAAGGGAATGTCGATGGAGCAGTTAGGCCCATGAAGGAAGTCAGGCCCATGAAGGAATTCACTAGGATAACCTAGATGGAGGTTATCTCTAGGGCTAGCGAAAGAATTCATAGCCTCAAATATTTATTCGTTGTCGGGAAGAATGTGATTAACGAGACATGTGGACTTTTGCAAATGGGGGGATAAATTGGCATGGATGCCCCCAAGGGTGAATGAATATGCCCACCCTCCATGCTAAAGTGGTGAGGAGGTTGTTATACTAGATCCAGAGGCTTACGCTCGATGGATGTTGTGCAAATCATGTAAATGGAAACATAGTTAATTGGCTTAGTGTGAGAAAGATAAGGTGAGATTGTGTTAGGTGTTGGACATGGTGGGGGATCAAAATATGCGAGATGATCAATGGTGACGATGCATCTAGCATGAGGTAATTTCATGACCCAAAAGAGTGAAGACACCACAAAATTCATGGCATAGATGTAATCATGCCCAAGGAGGATATTGTAGTCCACCGGATCGATCATGATTGTGACATAAATCAATATCGTCTTATCGTCTAACTCAATTGGGAGATTAGGCACAATCCATGTTGGGTTACAGAGTATACCATCAAAGGCTCATAACTCAGTCGTTGGTGGAATGAGGATTGGAGATCCAAGGTGATCCCAAGTAGAGAAGGACATGATACAAGAGGAGTCCCCTTTTTCCATTAAACATCAATGAATATAGAAGGGCCTAATGGTGCCCCTCACTTCGACCCCTATTTGGAAGGGGTTGGAAGAAGGAAGACGAACCTCAATATCCTGGTCCCAATCAAAGGTGATGGCTTTAGAATTGGGAGGCGATCTATTCAAATTTTCCTTATAGGGAGAAGGTCTAGTGTTATCATTTTCGTGGATCCTCGATTTTCCTTAGCAACCTCTCCATAGGTTCTATGATTTCAGCATAGCCTATGATGAACCTTCTGTAATCTCCAGTGTTCCCTAATGTATATTGTAACATTGTTACATTGGTCAAAGCTTCTATGTTTACAATAGTGTCAATATTAGATAGATCCATGAGAACACCATTCTTTGAAACCACATGGTCGAGCAAGGTGTCGAATGACATGAAAAAGATACATTTATTTAAGTTAAGGGATATTTACAACTGTCAACACCTCTCTAACATCAGTCACAACATCTCTGTGTAATCCTTCAATATACTATATACTGTCCATTCATCCAAGTAAACCTCTAAACACAACTATAACAATTCTAGAGAATACAGCGGGGGCATTTTTAAGGCCCAAAGGCATCGCATTTGATACATACGAGCCCCATTCAATGGCCAAGTTTTTATTCTTCTTGTCTTCTTCTGCAATACGAACATAATGGTACCCAGAAAAATCACTAGTAAACTAATAGGCTTCCTTTATCGCAACATGATCTAGAACTTCATTGTTGAAAGGGGTAGGAAAGGAACCGTGAATAGACCCATAAAATCCACACAGGCATGAATCTCTCCCCATCCAGTATTTTTTTTTGTATTACTATTGGGATGATCCAATCTGATTCTTCCACGGGGAAGATCAACTTGGCCTTAAGCATCTTATCAATCTCTTATTTCTCCTTTTCTTTTCTCTTGGGATTTTGTCGATAACATTTTGTCTTTATAGGTTTTGCATCTTGCTTTAATTCAATTCACATTTCTCCCAACTCGCCTTTGATTCCCTTCATCTATGTGAAGTTTTTTTGAAACAAGTAAACATATTCTCTAAGCAGGTCGACAACCTCTGACATTGTTTGATGATCCCATTAGTCTCCAATAGAAGCTAGTCATGGGTGGTGTTACACATCAAAATCACTCATTGCAATGATGGCTAGTGTCATCATTACAAATGGCACAAGTGTTGCATATTGGTCACAAGTGTTGCAAGTGTTGCAAACATCATATTGCTATCTTTCCTATGTCATCTCTCTAATAACATCATAAGGACACTTACTACACCTCAAAGACTAGTTTTGAAGAGGAGAAATCAGTTGACAAGGAGTACATGTCTTTTGCCATGGAGAAAGCCACTTAAAAGTGATTTTTGGAAGGAAACGCTCCCCTATACACTGTGAAGGAGCATCAACGCTTCCTAACCTCCTTGGGGGGAGTGTTGCAATGCTCTGTGCCCAATTTTGGGGGAGCGCTACCCTTCCTGAGTGAAATTTGGTTTGTTGAGATAAATGAGGGAAGAGTCCCCTTAATCTCTGAAGGTGGTTGGACTCGAATTAGAGGTCAAGGCATGATCTTAGGGAAGATCCACAACTAAAGGAGAAGAATCCTCAACTTATCCCAAGGATCTCTCAAGTGGTTGGGCCTCTCAAAGCCTATATAAGGAGGCCTTCTCATGGTGAAAACATATATGGAGATTGAGAAATATACCTAACTTATGATCTCATAAGAAGGTAGGATATTGGATAATAATCAGTGTGAATTACTTGAGAAAAGGTTGGATAAAGAGAGCTGGAAGAAGTTGTTGCACCTTCATCAAAGGTTTGTAAGTACTCTTCATTTGTTCTCATTAATATACATGTATGCTTGGCCTATTTCTTTCAAGTTTGTGTTTGTTCCACATGAACTTGTCTCTAGTAGATAGATCTATTTTTGAGCTAATCTAAGTAGAATAGGAAGTTTGTTGTATCTTTTCTTGTTCTACAGGACTTATCGAGGAACTTAGGATCGAAGCTCAACTTGGAATGTGTGAGGACAAACACCATTAAAAATGTACACTTTTCTTATTCCTCTTCATACATTAGCTTAATTATATCTAAAATGATTCCAGTGACCAATGATAGCACCCTTTTTGTCTTGGTTTTAGGGGTCTAGATACCAAGAGGGAATCCACTTGTCTGCAGGGGGATTCACCTGTAATAGAAATTGGTGACTCCACTAGGGAGGATCTCTGATTTTTTATGCCTTTCCTAGGTCTTATTTTTTCCTTTTCCCTCTTTTTGACCTTCTCTATACTATCTCTTTGATTCTTATATTTGATTGATTGGCTCTTGATTTCATCATGTTCAATTTGATTGACTGAGTTTTCCTGATGTTTTGAGTTTCTAGACATTTTTCTGAATTTTTTCAAGCTAGTGTTCCCCTTCCCTTGCTACCAGAGCGTTGGCGCTCCCTACTGGTCTTACACAGAGTGTTGGAATTCTCTTGTGTCCTTTACACCAAAGCGATGCCCCTTTTCTGTGAAAAATCCTCTAGGGTCTCATTCTCTGAGGTTTATTTTTTTCTTTTCACACTTGCTCAGAGTCTTATCATCTCAGTACATCTTTGTCTTGGCCTTCAACACTCTTTTTTCTAAGAATTGATCACCTTTTTTTTGGGTTTGTGACATCTCTTTCTTCTTTACTTTGAATCACTCTTTTTCTTTGAGATTTGGAGTCGATCTATTGTTTTCTCATTCATCTGATTATATGAAAGTTGTTGTAAGGAAAATCAGAGATCTATGCCACTTTTACATTTGATATTTGAGGTCATTTTCCCAATTAATTCCTAGTTGTTCATCATCCATTAACCTTCTTCTACCTTCACTAGCAAATTCCCCAATTTTCGAGCATTCTTGGTGAGTTTTTGCATGTTTTTTGGCTCTTTTTATGAGTTTCTCGGAGGATCAACGCCCCCTTGTAGGCCATACCCAAGTGCCAGAACTCCCCTACAATGTCTTAGGGAGCATTGAAACACTCTATGCACCCTTCTGGAGGAGCGCTAGTCTCTTTTTTGAGATTTTTTTCTTTCTTTTACTTGGAGTTTTTCAGCCTATTTTGTGGAAGTCTTTACCCAGTCTTTGTGGATGGTTTGTGAAGTTATTTAGGTTGGTATTTTATTATTATCACCCCTGTTGTATTGATTGGATCTTGAAACCTCTTTCATAAATGTGAAATTTCTTTTATAGCTGCTTGTTTTGTCGGGACAATTGGGGTATTTTCTCTTTCTCCCTGTCATTTCTTGGATTCTTGTCTGCATTTTATTGTACTTTTTTAATGCTTTTTTGTGGTCAAATCCTTGATTGTGTTCTTGTTAGAACAAACTTCTACTTGTTTTATTTCAGTTCTCATTTTTTTGACTACATTCTTTCTTTTGGGTCGTGAAACTAGGTTGCATTTGAAGTAGCGAAATTGCATGTTTTTTGACATTTTGGGACATTGTGCATCTGAAATGATGAATATTTTATCCTTCTCATAGCATAGATTTCATTGAAATGAAAAGATTGCATATTCATATCTTTGCATAACTTTTGAGTCAGTCAAAACATCATATTTTCCATGCCATTTTCCTTTTGAGTAACAATAGCCTTAAAAATCAAGCGCTAAACTAAAATTGATTAGACATTTACATTTTATGGTAGCAAAACTACATTAGATTAGTTGTAGGGATTTGGAATAGGTGTGAAAGATAAATTTCCAAAGTTGCAAACAAACATAGGATCTTATGTTAGCGATTGATGAAATCCAATTGCTACATTTTGTCCTGGGAAGACCTTCTCACACAAGGGTCAATCACGAGGTCGCATTGAGACTAGCAGAGTTACTCACCCTGTTTTTTTGGTCTTGGTGTAGATATTGCGTGTATTATGGGGGTCACTTGAAGGTATACCCACAATGATAAGTGGAAGCCTTTCAAGTTGATTTCAGGCTAGATACCCTACCCTTGCACGTGGATCAGACTATCAATTGTTTCCCCAGGCATCATTGTTGTAGTTGATAACCTTCGTGGCCTATCTATTTAGGGTATTTAGACAAGGTGACTATGGAGGGGCAAGTCTTCAGGGTACCTAGAATCGATGTTGGCCAGTCTCACTCAATATCCTTGGAGGGTATACCCATGATTATGTGTGGGAGCTTACACCAGGGTGTAAGTCTGTTAAGTAGGTCATCAACGTAAATTTTCCACCCACTCTATCTAATCCCCTTCTTAATTTGTTCCCGCGACGTTGGATTTCATCACCAACTAGTGTGCTCATTGTGAGAAGGTTTTGTTTGCTTGCTTTCTTACTAGATTTTTAGCGTGTGTTGTTTGTTCTCCCTAGAAGAATCTAGGTTGGATCTTTATTTCTATGGCATCAGCTGTCGTAATGACCAATGAAGGAACCCCTTTTCTAGGGGAAACCTTTATTTTTACTTCTTACGAAATGTTGGTCCTTCTTACATTGCTACTTTGAGCCTTCCAGGTCTCACAATTGGGTTACCAGTATGGTTTTTTTCCACTCCGTTGATCTCAAATGTAGGTGCTTCAGATGTAATCACACCACCCACACATCAACCTCATGTCGACCTTTCTCCTTCTTCACCTATCAGGTCTCCTTACATTTCTTCTTCTTCACCTAGTGAAATCTCTAAAGCGAGTAGCCATATTGATAAGAAGAAGAAGAAACAGAAAGAGAAGAAGAAGAACTAGAAAGGGACCAAGCCTGCAACTACATCAGATGTTGGATCCAAGCAACCAACTACTATTAATAGTACTGGGAGTGTTGATGAGGTCAATAAGACTAAAATGAAGAATCTGAAACCCAAATTCCCTTGCAATCTTTGTAAGGGTGACCATTTTCTGAGGGATTTTTCTGGTATTCCCAAGGTCTTAGAAGTGTGTTCCTCCATGTCATCGACCCCTGCTAGACATGTTGGTGACACCTTGTCAACTAGTGACGTTAAGGTTGGTAAGAAGAATACAATTGTCAAATTTCCTTGTATGTTATGTGAAGGTGATAATTATTATCACCTTTGTCCTCATATGAGTGAGGCTTCTTCTCTTTTGGAAAATATTCAAATTCCAAAAGGTTATTGTAAGATTTCCCCCAACCCATCGTTAGTTGATAGACTGGTCAATCTGGTTCCATCCTCAGTCATTCTGGTTGATCAGGTGGTCAATCTAGTTTCCTCCTCTATTGAACCACAAACCCAAGTAGATGATCCATTTCTGTCATCGATCAACCCCACTCTTCATCAAAGAGTGAAATCAAAGTGGTCGATTTGGTTCCTCCATTGGTCAATCCCACTCCTCCATTGAGGAATGCCAAAGTGGTTGCCCCGGTTAATTCCTCGGTCAATCCCACTCCTCCATTAAGGAGTGCCAAAGTGGTTTCTCCAGTTAGATCATCGGTCAATCCCACTCCTCCTTTGAAGAGTGTCAAAGTGGTCGATCTAGTTCCACCATCAGTCAATCTTACTCTCCCTCTAGAGAGTAAACTTGATACTGCCCATGTTTTTCTCATTGATACAGAATCTACCATGCTAGGGGGCATTCCTCATTCTCCCACAAAACCTCCTCCAAGTAATGAGGCCATCCTTTTTGATTGGGGTGTGCTAACTGGACCTCGTCTTCCCTCTCACATTCCTTTCAAGATTATAGTACAAGTTTGTGGTCGGGACGTTCCTCATGCACTGAGAGATGAAGCTTCGTACATTAGTATTTTGTCCTCTATTGTTTGGCAAGATTTGGGTTATCCTCATCTTGTGTCGGTTACCCAGACTATGTTATCTTTTAATAGAAGAACCAGTCACCCTTTAGGGATCCTTCCTCGATTTCCTGTAACTTTGGGAGGGAAAATTGTCTTTATTGATGTTATGGTAGTCCAGGACCCCTTGGATTTCGATTTACTTCTTGGGTGAGATTATTTCTATGTAATGAAAGCTATTTTGTCCACTCTTTTCCATGTGATATCTTTCCCGCACGATGGAATAATGGTGAATATTGATCAACCTTCATTTGTTGGCCCTGACTTGACCATCAACCCATTGACCTCCCTAAACGGTTCTTATATGTAGCCAGTATCGCCCCCGCCACATTTTAATTATGTGGCGTTGTCTCCCATGCCTTCAGTTACCGATGAAAATGACTTAGATTTGGTAGTTGACATGGTGATCTCGTCGGTAGGGCTATTGGAGCCTGATCTCCTTACCCCTATCATGGCCCTCGACATGTATTCCTTCCTAAGCATTATTCTTCCATCTAGTGAAGATCTCTTGGAATCCATGACTGAGTTTTGTCACTTGACATGGTTTTCTTCCAGAGCATTATCCTCTTGGAATCCATGATCAAGAAGAGTCCAGGAGCATATTTTCACTTCTCTATGGAAAGCTCATTAAAAAATGAAACAAAAGCTACGAGCATAGTTTCTCTTCTCTATGGAAAGCTCGTTAAAAAATGAAACAAAAATATGGGGATTTAACCCAGAGCCTTGAGAATAGCTCATTTCATGTGTCAAGCTCATTAAAAAATGAAACAGTCACCTCTCCTATCAGGTCGAGTATTTCTCCAAGAACTCGTAGAAGTCGAGTCGAGTCTTTCGTTAGGTCTCATATTTGAACCTTCACTTCATCCACCCTTATCCTTTTTCTCCATATAGTACAGAAATTGGTGACAACCTCAAAGTCGGTGAATAAATTGAAGCTTGGGGGGCATGTCTCCAGCCTTTGATGATCATTCTGGAGTTAAGCCACTAGCTTTTAAGTTGGGGGCAGAGTACCGAGCTTACTCTTTGTTCTTTCTCGCAATCGTGAAAACATGAGAATGTAACCGAGTATACTTTTATCACTTTTTCAGACTCAAAGGTTATACGAAAACGAAACCCCCTGGAGTTGTCTTTAAGCTCTTTTTAGACTCTCTAAACATGAAATGATTGTCGAGTGATCTTGCTTCCTTTCCCACTCGTTAAAAGGTTTGAAAGGGCATCATTCGAGTGATAATTTATCTCTTTTTCCACCTTGCGAAACTAACATTACGAAAAAGGAAAACACTGGAGTCGTCTTTAAGTCATTTTCAGACTCTCTAAATATGAAAAGCCACCACATTTACCTTCTCTAGACTCGTTAAACAATCATACATTGAAGGGCCCATATGGGAACGATCCCTTACTTCTTCCAGTTCGTTAAACAAAGGAAGAGGGACTTACCGAAGGTGAGTTATATCGAGCATGTGTTACCCTCCTCAATCTTTTTAAACCAAAAAGAGGTACTCGTCTATCTGGATGGGGGAAAAATTGAAAGAATCAAGCCAAATAGTTTTTGAGAACTTTACTAGTAACCTTATAGTCGCCCTTGAACATGGAATTTTATCTTTGCATGCATTTCAATTCGCTGAACCTCTTCACTAAACCATTCCTTTGAGTTTCTTCACTCCTTTGGGTCACCCGACGAAAGTCAGAGTATCCACAGCATTATCAAATTTTGGTCCATGTCAATTTTCTACTGTCATGCCTCAGTGTTCAAGGGAAGTATCTGCCTCAAGAGTCAACCATCACAAATTCTTATTTCAATACCTGTGTCGGTCCATGTTCATTTGATACACCAATTACATCTCTATGTCAGTTTCATGTTGTTGATGGGGGATACATCAAGGCTCTCCTTCGATAAGTCTATTCCTGTCGACTTCATCACATTATCCAGTAGCTAGACTTAGAAACCAGTTAGTACCTTGGGACCTGCATGCCTCAATGGTAGGCATCCTCACTTCCAACAGTGGGTTTACATCATTGACCCCTGATCGGGTGATTCCATGGTTTTTCAACTTCATCTCAACCATTCACATTCGTTGGGATGTACTAGAGTACCTTGGGAATCATTAACATCAATGGTGATTTCCCTCACACTTGTTAACGGTTTGCCTCATTGACCGGTAATCAAGTGGTTTCTGACATGTTTGACATCATGACATCTATTCACATGGTTATATTGGTACTACATCAGGATCAATAAGACAACCCTGTATTGAGTCATCAATCTTATATGAACTTTGCCCAGGTTGCAATGAAGTTTCTTTGAACATTGACACATATACTGTAACATAGATCCACTTTGTATTGGTCGTGGCTATGTATTATCGTCTCGTAGATCCAATGTGTATTCCTCATGGCTACGATTAGTTTAGGTCATAGAAGTATAGATCCACACTGTATCTTCAGTGACTATACCTTTTTTTCAATATAATTATGGATCCACAATGTATTCTATGGCGACCATACCTTAAAAAGTCTTTATCAATCAAGCATAGGTATGTCTGCCTTGGGTTTGAAACATGTCATTATATTTGTTTGATGGTTGTGTGTGGATTTTTATAGCTTCTCTAAGTCCATAACATTTCTCGAAAAAGTCTACAAATTACTTCAGTCATCATTGTCTTCTGAGTTCTCACTTTTGGGGGCAATCTATTAGACATCAAAATCACTCATTGCAATGATGTCTAGTGTCATCATTACAAATGTCGCAAGTGTCTCATATTGGTCACAAGTGTTCCAAACATCATACTGTTATCTTGCCTATGTTGTCTCTCTAACGACATCATAAGGACACTTAAGACACCTCAAAGAATAGTTTTGAAGAGGAGAAATCACTTGATAAGGAGTACAAGTCTTTTTCCATGGAGAAAGCTAGTTAAAAGTGATTTTTGGAAGGCAACACTCCCCTATGCACTGTCAAGGAGCGACAATGCTTCCTGACCTCCTTGTGGGGAGAATTGCAATTCTCTGTGCCCCATTTTGGGGGAGTGCTACCCATCCTGAGCGAAATTTGGTTTTTTGAGATAAATGAGGGAAGAATCCCCTCAATCTCTAAAGGTGGTTGGATTCGAATCAGAGATCAAGGCATGATATTAGGGAATATCCACAACTAAATGAGAAGAATCCTCAACTTATCCCAAGGATCTATCAAGTGGTTGGACCTCTCAAAGCCTATATAAGGAGGCCTTCTCATGGTGAAAAAATATAATATCGAGATTGAGAATTATACCTAACTTATGATCTCATAAGAAGGTAGGAGATTAGAGAATGATCAGTGTGGATTACTTGAGAAAAGGCTGGACAAAGAAAGATGGAAGAAGTTACTGCACCTTCATCAAAGGTCTGTAAGTACTCTTCATTTGTTCTCATTAATATACATGTATTCTTGCCCTGTTTCTTTCAAGTTTGTGTTTATTCCACATGAACTTGTATCTAGTAGATAGATCTGTTTTTGAGCTAATATCAGTAGAATAGGAAGTTTGTTGTATATTTGTTTGTTCTACAGGACTTATCGAGTAACTTAGGATCAAAGCTCAACTTGCACTATGAGAGGACAAATGCCATTAAAAAGGTACACTTTTATTCTTCCTCTTCATACATTAGCTTAATTAGATCTAAAAGGATGTTAATGACCAATGATAGCACCCTTTCTGTCTTGGTTTTAGTGGTATAGATACCGAGAGGGAATCCACTTGTTCGTAGGGGGATTCACCTGTAACAGAAATTACACATCAAAATCACTCATTGCAATTATGGATAGTGTCTTTGTTACAAATGTCGCAAGTGTTTCATATTGGTCACAACTATCGCAAGTGTCGCAAACATCATACTGCTATATTCCCTATGTTGTTTCTCTAACGACATCATACACACACTTAAGACACCTCAAAGACTAGTTTTGAAGAGGAGAAATTAGTTGACAAGGAGTATAAGTTGTTTTCCATGGAGCAAGCCACTTAAAAGTGTTTTTTGGAAGGAAACACTCCCCTATACACTGTCAAGGAGTGCCAACGCTTCCTGAACTCCTTGGGGGGAGCACAACAATGCTCTGTGCCCCATTTTGGGGGAGTGCTGCCATTTCTAAGCAAATTTTGGTTTGTTGAGATAAATCAGGGAAGAATCCCCTCAATCTTTGAAGTTGGTTGGATTCGAATCTGAGGTCAAGGCATGATATTAGGGAAGATCCACAACTGAAGGAGAAGAATACTCGACTTATCCCAAGGATCTCTCAAGTGGTTGGGCCTCTCAAAGCCTATATAAGGATGCCTTCTCATGGTGAAAACATATATGGAGATTGATAATTATACCTAACTTATGATATCATAAGAATGTTGGAGATTGGAGAATGATCAGTGTGGATTACTTGAGCAAAGGTTGGACAAAGAGATCTAGAAGAAGTTGATGCACCTTCATCAAAGGTCTATAAGTATTCTTCATTTGTTCTCATTAATATACATATATGCTTGGCCTGTTTCTTTCAAGTTTGTGTTTGTTCCACTTGAACTTGTCTCTAGTAGATGGATCTGTTTTTGAGCTAATCTCAGTAGAATAGGAAGCTTGTTGTATATTTGTTTGTTCTATAGGACTTATCGAGGAGCTTAGGATCAAAGATCAACTTGGACTGTGCAAAGACAAACTCCATTAAAAATGTACACATTTCTTCTTCCTCTTCATACATTATCTTAATTATATCTAAAAGGATGTCGGCGACCAATGATAACACCCTTTTTGTCTTGGTTTTAGGGGTCTAGACACCAAGAGGGAATCCACTTGTCCATAGAGGGATTCACCTGTAACAGAAATTGGTGACTCCACTGGGGAGGGACCTTTGAATTTTTTCCTTCCTAGATCTTGTTTGACCTTTTCTCATTTTTTATCTTATTCATACTGTGTCTTTGATTCTTAGATGTATTGATTGACCCTTCACTTCATCCCATACACTTTGGA
This sequence comes from Picea engelmannii, assembly GCA_009831015.1. NCBI lineage: Eukaryota > Viridiplantae > Streptophyta > Pinopsida > Pinales > Pinaceae > Picea > Picea engelmannii. Next base: position 845,786 of record ML778662.1, on the reverse strand, counting down.
TTTCTAATTTTGCTTGAAATTTTGGATTTCTGGGCATTTTTATGAAGTTTGAGAGGCTAGCGCTCCCCTTCCCTTGCTACGAGAGCGTTGGAACTCCTTAGTAATCTTCCATAGAGTGTTGTAACACTCTAGTGCTCTTGATACCAGAGCACTTCCCTTTTTCTGAGGAAAATCTTGTAGGAGTTGATCCCTCAGTCCATTTCTTGTTGTTTTCATCTGATCAGAGTCCTTATTACCTCAGTGTGTCCTTCTTTGGGTCTCCAACACATAGATTTATGAGAATTAATTATTCTTTGTTTGCACTTGTGACATATTTTTCTTCCTTACTTTGAGTCACTCTTCTTCTTTTGAGATTTGGAGTCGATGTACTGCTTTCTCATTCATCTCATTGTATGAAATTTTTTGTAAGGAAAATTAGAGATATATGCCACTATTCCATTTTATCTTTGAGGTCATTTCCCCAAGAAATTCTTGGTTCTTTATCATCCATTAACCTTCTCCTACCTTCACTTGAAAATTCACTAATTTTCAAGCATTTTGGGTGGGTTTTTGCATGGTTTTTGGCTATTTTTATGAGTTTTTGGGAGCATCAACGCCTCCCTATAGGCCATACCAAAGCTCCAACACTCCCCTATAGTGTCTTAGGGAGCATTGCAACAGTGTGTGCACCCTTTTGGTGGAGCGCTAGTCTTTTTTTTCGAGTTTTTGCCTTCTTTTACTCAGATTTTTTCATCCTATTTTGTGGAAGTATTTACCCAGTCTTTGTGGATGGTTTGTGAAGTTCTTTAGGTTGGTATTTGATGCTTATAACCCCTCTTGTATTGATTGGAACTTGAAACTTCTTTCAGAAACGTGAGATTGCCTTTTCTAGCTGCGTTTTTGTCGGGACAGTTTTGAGTGGTTTCTCTTTCTCCCTATCATTTCTTGGATTCTTCTTCACATTTTATTGTCTTCCTTGAATGCTTAATTGGTTGTATAATCCTTGGCGGTGTTCGTTTTTACCAGAAAAAGTTTCTACTTTTTGTCTTTCATACCTCACTGCCTTGAGTGAATGCTTTGTTTGTAGCCCTTTTGCTTCATGTCTTTTGCATCTGCGTATGACTCTTTCTCCTTATTGAAAGTAGTGGAGCATTGCAAGTTTTGTATTTACTTTCTGTATACATCATAATTAAATAAAGACAATATATGCATTCTTGCTTTTGGGTAGTGAAACTAGATTGCATTTGAAGTAGTGGAATTGCATGGTTTTTGGCTTTTTTGGGACATTGTGCATCTATAATGATGATTTTTTTCTCCTTATTGTAGCATATCTTTCATCGAAATGAAAATATTTCATTTTCATCTCTTTTCATAGCTTTCAAGTCGGTAAAAACACCATATTGTGCACACCATTTTCCTTTTGAGTAACAATAACCTTAAAAATCAAGCTCTAAACTAAAAATTGATTAGACATTTTTATATTATTTGGTAGCAAACCTACATTAGATTAGTTGTAGGGCTTTGGAATAGCTGTGAAAGATAACTTTCCAAAGCTGCAAAAAAACATCGGATCTTGTGTTACGGAGCGGTGAAATCCAATTGCTACATTTTGTCCTGGGAAGCCCTTCTCACACAAGGGTCAAACCTGAGGTCACATTGAGACTAGCAGAGTTACTCACCCTTCTTTGTTGGTCTTGGTGTAGAGATTGGACATATTATGGGGGTCTCTTGAAGGTATACCCACAATGATGAGTGGAATCCTTTCAAGTTGATTTTGGGCTAGATACCATGCCCTTGTGAATGGATCAGACTGTTGACTATTTCTCTAGGCATCACTATTGTGGTTGGTAACCTTAGTGGCCTATCTCTTTAGGGTCTTTACACAATGTGACTGTGGAGGGGAAATTCTTCACGGTACCTGAAATCGACGTTGGCCAGACTCACTCGGGGTCCTTGGAGGGTATACCCACGATTATGTGTGGGATCTTGCACCAAGGCGTAAGTTTGTTAAGCAGTTCGTCAACGTAACTTTTCCATCCACTCTATCTCATCCCCTTCTTACTTTGCTACCGCGACATTGGATTTCATCACCAACTAGTGTTCTCATTGTGAAAAGGTTTTGTTTTCTTCCTTGCTTACTAGATTTTTAGCATCTGTTGTTTGTTATCCCTAGCAAAATCTAGGTTGGATCTTTATTTTTATGGCGTCAATTCCCGGAATGACCAATGAAGGAACCCATTTTCTAGGGTAACCCTTTGTTTTTCCTTCTTACAGAAATGATGGTCCTACTTACATCACTACTTTGAGCCTTCCAGGTCTCACAATTAGGTCACCAGTATGGTTTTTTTCCACTTCGATGATCTCAAATTAAACTAGTGCTTCAGAAGTAAGCACACCACCAAAACATCAACCTCATGTTGACCTTTTTCCTTCTTCACTCGTCGGGTCTCCTTCCATTTCTCCTTCTTATCCTAGTGAAATCTCTCAAGAGAGTAGCTAGATTGATAAGAAGAAGAAGAAATGAAAAGAGAAGAAGAAGAACCAGAAAGGGATCAACCCTCCAACTACATCAAATGTTGGATCCAAGCAACCAACTACTGTTACTAGTACTGGGAGTGTTGATGAGGTCAATAAGACTAAAATGAAGAATCTAAAACCCAAATTCCCTTAAAGTCTTTGTAAGGGTGTCCTTTTTCTGAGGGATTTCCTTGGTATTCCCAAGGTCTTAGAAATGTGGTCTTCCACATCATCTGTCCCTTCTAGACATGTTGATCATACCCTGTCAACTATTGATGTTAAGGTTTGTAAGAATAAGACAACTATCAAATTTCCTTGAATGTTATGCGAAGGTGATCATTATTCTCACTTTTTTCCTCGTATGAACGAGGTTTATTCTCTTTTGGAAGAGATTCAACTTCCAAAAGGTTATCGTAAGATTTCCCCCAACCCATTGTTAGTTGATGGAATGTTCAATCCGGTTCCATCCTCGGTCAATCTGGTTGATCAGGTGGTCAATCTAGTTTCATCCTCGGTTGAATCACTAACCAAAGTAGTTGATCCAGTTACCTCATCAATCGGCCCCACTTTTCATCTAAAAATTGAAACCCAAGTGACTAATCCAGTCCCTTCCTGGGTCAGTCCTGCCCTTCATCCGAGGAGTGCCAAATTGGTTTCTCCAATTAGATCATCGGTTAATCCCACTCCTCCTTTGAAGAGTTCCATAATGGTCGATCTTGTTCCACCATCGGTCAATACTACTCTCCCTCTAGAGAGTAAACCTTATACTACCCATGTTTTTCTTGTTGATACAGAATCTACCGTGCTGGGGGAATTCCTCCTTCTCCTGTGAAAAACCCTCCAAGTAGTGAGGCCATTATTTTTTATTGGGGTGTTCTAACTGGACCTCGTCTTCCCTCTCACATTCCTTTCAAGATCACAGTACAGGTTTGTGGTCGAGTCATTCCTCAAACACAGATCAATGCAGGTTTGTCCCTTAGTATTTTGTCCTCTATTGCTTGGCAAGATTTGGGTTATCCTCAGCCTGTGTCAGTTACCCAGACTCTGTTCACTTTTAACAGAAAAACCAATCAGCCTTTAGGAATCCTTCCTCAGTTTCCTGTAACTTTGGGAGGGAAAAAAATATTTATTGATGTTATGGTAGTCCAGGACCCCTTGGATTTCGATTTACTCCTTGGGCGAGATTATGTCTATGCCATGAAAACTATTGTGTTCACTCTTTTTTGTGTGATATATTTCCCACACGATGGAATAATGGTGACTATTGATAAACTTTCATGCGTTATTCCTGACTTGATTACCAACCCAATGACTGCCCTAAATGGTTCTTATATGCAGTCTGTATCACCCCTGCACCCTGCAATAGTTCGATTATGTGGCGTTATCTCCCATGCCTTTAGTTGCCGATGAAAATGACTTAGATCCGGTAGTTGACATGGTGATCTCTTCGGTAGGGATATTGGAGCTTGATCTCCTTACCCCTATCATGGATCTGGACATGTGTTCCTTCCAAAGTGATTCTCTTCCATCCAATGAAGAACTCTTGGAAGCCATGACTGAGTTTTGTCCCTTGACATGGTGTCCTCCTAGAGCGTTATCCTCTTGGAAGCCATGATCAAGAAGAGGCTACGAGCATAGTTTATTTTCTCTGTGGAAAGATCGTTAAAAATTGAAATAGAACCCATGAGCATAGTTTCCCTCTCTGTGGCAAGCTCATTAAAAAATGAAATAGAGGATACGAGCATAGTTTCTCTTCTCTGTGGCAAGCTCATTAAAAAATGAAATAGAGGTCTTGAGCATAGTTTTCCTCTCTGTAGCAAGCTCGTTAAAAAATGAAATAGAAATCTAGGGATTGAACCTGGATCCTTGAGCATAGTTCTTTTCACATTTCAAGATCGTTAAAAAATGAAACAGTCACCTCTCCCGTCAGGTCGAGTCTTTTTCTAGATCTCGTAGATGTTGATTCGAGTCTTGCATTAGGTCTCGTATTTGAACCTTCATTTCATCCACCTATGTCCTTTTTCTCCATCTAGTACATAAATTGATGACAACCTCAAATTCAGTGAATGAATTGAATCTTGGGGAGGCATGTCTCCATCCTTTGATGATCATTCTAGAGTTAACCCACTAGCCTTCAAGTTGGGGACAAATTACCGAGCTTAGTCTTTGTTCTTTCTCACACTCGTAAAAACATAAGAATGTAACCGAGTATAATTTTATCACTTTTTAGGACTCATAAAGGCTATACGAAAAAGGAACCCCCTGGAGTCTTCTTTAATCTCTTTTCAGACTCTCTAAACATGAAAAGATTGTTGAGTGATCTTGCTTCCTTTCCCACTCATTAAAAGGTTTGAAAGGGCATCTTTCGGGTGATAATTTATCTCTTTTTCAGCGTCACAAGACTAACATTACAAAAAAGGACCACATTGGAGTCATCTATAAGTCATTTTCAGACTCTCTAAATATGAAAAACAATCAAGTTTACCTTCTCTGGACTCATTAAACAATAATACATTGAAGGGCCCATATGGGACTGAACCCTTACTTCTTCCAGTTTTTTAAACAAAGGAATAGGACCTTACCAAAGGTGAGTTATATCTAGCATGTGCTACCCTCCTCGAGCTCGTTAAACCAAAAAGAGGTACTCGTCTATCTGGATGGGGGAAAAATTGAAAGAAGCAAGCCAAGCAATTTTTGAGAACTTTACTAGTAACCTTACAGTCACCCTTGAACAAGAATTTTATCTTTGCATGCATTTCAATCCACTGAACCTATGCACTGAACCAATCCTTTGAGTTTCTTCACTCCTTTGGGTCACCCAAGGAAAGTCATAGTATCCACTACATTATCAAGTTTTGGTCGATGTCAAGTTTATGATATTATGCCTCCATGCTCAAGGGAAGTATCTTCCTCAAGAGTCAACCATCACAAATTCTTGTTTCAATACTTGTGTCAGTCCATGTTAATTTGATCCACCAATTACATCTATGTGTCAGTTTTTTGTCGTTGATGGGGGATACATCAAGTCAATCCTTCGGCGAGTCTATTCATGTCGAATTCAACACATTATCTAGGAGATAGACTTAGAAACTAGTTATTACCTTGGGACCTGCATGCCTCAATGCCAGGTCTCCTCACTTCCGATAATGGGTTTACATCATTGAACCTCGATCGGGTGATTCCATGGATGTTCAACTTCAACTCATCCATTAACATCCGTTGGGATGCACTAGAGTACCTTTGGAATCATTGACATCAATGGTGATTTCCCTCGCGCTTGTTAACGGTTTACCTCATTGACCGGTAATCAAGTGGTTTCTTCCATGTTCGACATCAGGACATCTATTCACATGGTTATATTCGTACTACATCAGGATCGGTATGAAGACCCTAGGTTGAGTCATCAATCTTATATGAACTTTTCCCAGGTTGCGACGGAGTTTCTTTGAAGATTGACACATATACTATAACATAGATCCACTTTGTATTGGTCGTGGCTATGTTTTGTCGTCTCGTAGATCCATTATGTATTCCTCGTGGCTACGATTAGTTCAGGTCATAGAAGTATAGGTCCACATTGTATCTTCAGTGGCTATACCTTTTTGTCAATATAATTATGGATCCGCAGTGTATTCTATGGCGGACATACCTTAAAAAGTCTTTATCACTCAAGCATAGGTATGCCTGCCTTGGGTATGAAACATGTCATTATATTTTTTTGATGGTTGTGTTCAGCTTTTTCCATCTTCTCTAAGTCCATAAAATTGCTTGAAAAGGTCTACAAAGTACTTCAGTCATCATCATCTTCTGAGTTCGCACTTTGGGGGGAAATCTGTTACACATCAAAATCACTCATTGCAATGATGGCTAGTGTCATTGTTACAAATGTCGCAAGTGTCGCATATTGGTCACAATTGTCGCAAGTTTCACAAACATCATACTTCTATCTTTCCTATGTCATCTCTCTAATGACATCATAAGGACACTTAAGACACCTCAAATACTATTTTTTAAGAGGAGAAATAATTTGACAAGGAGTACAATTCTTTTGCCATGGAGAAAGTCACTTAAAAGTGATTTTTGGAAGGCAACGCTCCCCTATACATTGTTAAGGAGCACCAACACTTATTTACCTCCTTGGGGGGAGAATTACAATGCTATGTGCCCTATTTTGGGCGAGTGCTTCCCATTCGGAGTTAATTTTGGTTTGTTGAGATAAATCAAGGAAGAATCCCCTCAATCTTTGAAGTTGGTTGGATTTCAATCTAAGGTCAAGGCATGATCTTAGGGAAGATCCAAAACTCAAGGAGAAGAATCCTCAACTTATCCCAAGGATATATCAATTGGTTGGGCCTCTCAAAGCCTATATAAGGAGGCCTTCTCATGGTGAAAAGATATATGGAGATTGATAATTATGCCTAACTTCTGATCTCATAAGAAGGTAGGATATTGGACAATGGTCAGTGTGGATTACTTGAGAAAAGGTTGGACAAAGAGAGATAGGAGACTATGTTTCACCTTCATCAAAGGTCAGTAAGTATTCTTCATTTGTTCTCATTAATATGCATATATGCTTGGCCTGTTTCTTTCAAGTTTGTGTTTGTTCCACATGAACATGTCTCTAGTAGATAGATCTATTTTTGAGCTAATCTCAATAGAATTAGAAGCTTGTTATATCTTTGTTTGTTCTATAGGACTTATTGAGGAGCTTAGGGTCAAAGCTCAACTTGGAATGTGCGAGGACAAACACCATTAAAAAGGTACACCTTACTTCTTCCTCTTCATACATTAGCTTAATTATATCTAAAAGGATGCCAGTGGCCAATGATAGCACGCTTTCTATCTTGGTTTTAGGGGTCTAGATACCAAAAGATAATCCACTTGTCCACATGGGGATTCACCTATAACATAAAACAAGTGGATTCCCTCTTGGCATATAGACCCCTAAAACCAAGACAAAAAGGGTGCTATCATTGGTCACTGACATCCTTTTAGATCTAATTAAGATAACATATGAAGAGGAAAAAAAAAAGTGTACCTTTTTAATGGTGTTTTTCCTCACACAGTCCAAGTTGAGCTTTGATTCTAAGCTCCTCAATAAGTCTTGTAGAACAAACAAAGATACAACAAACTTCCTATTCTACTAATATTAGCTCAAAAATAGATCTATCTACTAGAGACAAGTTCATGTGGAACAGACACAAACTTGAAAGAAACAAGCCAAGAATACATGTATATTAATGAAAACAAATGAAGATTACTTACATACCTTTGATGAAGGTGCACCAACTTCTTCTAACTCTATTTTTCCAAACTTTTCTCAAGTAATCCACACTAATTGTTCTCCAATCTCCTACCTTCTTATGAGATCATAAGTTAGGTATAATTCTCAATCTCCATATATTTTTTCACCATGAGAAGGCCTCCTTATATAGGCTTTGAGAGGCCCAACCACTTGAGATATCCTTGGGATAAGTTGAGTATTATTCTCCTTCAGTTGTGGACATTCCCTAAGATCATGCCTTGACCTCTGATTCAAATCCAACCACCTTCAAAGATTGGGGGGATTCTTCCCTCATTTATCTCAACAAGCCAAATTTTTCTTAGGAAGGGTAGCGCTCCCCCAAAATGGGGCATAGAGTGTTGCAAAACTCCCCCCAAGGAGTTCAGGAATCATTGGCACTCCTTGACAATGTATAGCAGAGCATTGCCTTCCAAAAATCACTTTTAAGTGGCTTTCTCGATGGAAAAAGTCTTGTACTCCTTGTCAACTGATTTCTCCTCTTCAAAACTAGTCTTTGAGGTGTCTTAAGTGTCCTTATGATGTCATTAGAGAGACAACATAGGCAAGATAACAGTATGATGTTTGCAACACTTGTGACACTTGTGACCAATATGTGACACTTTCACCATCTGTAACGATGACACTAGCCATCATTGCAATGAGTGATTTTGATGTGTAACATATTTCCCCCCAAAGTGTGAAGTCATAAGACGATGATGACTGAAGTACTTTGTAGACTTTTTCAAGAAAGGTTATGGACTTAGATAAGTTGGAAAAAGATGCACACAACCATCAAACAAATATAATGACATGTTTCAAACCCAAGGCAGGCATACCTACGCTTGAGTGATAAAGACATTTAAGGTATTGGCGCCATAGAATACACTATGGATCCATAATTATATTGACAAAAAAGGTATAGCCACTAAATATACAATGTGGATCTATACTTCTATGACCTAAACTGATCGTAGCCATGAAGAATACTTAGTGGATCTACGAGACAACAAGACATAGCCACAAACAATACAAAGTGGATTTATGTTACAGTATATGTGTCAATGTTCAAAGAAACTCGGTCGCAACCTGGGAAAAGTTCATATAAGATTGATGACTCAACCCAGGGTCTTATTACCAATCCCGATGTAGTACAAATCTAACCATTTGAATCAATGTCCTGATGTCGAGCATGGAAGAAACCACTTGATTACCGGTTAATGAGGTTAACGGTCAACAAGCGCGAGGGAAATCACCATTGATGTCAATGATTCCCAAGGTACTCTAGTACATCCCAACGAATGTGAATGGATGATCTAAAGTTGAACATCCGTGGAATCACCCGATCAGGGGTTAATGATGTAAACCCATTTTCGGAAGCGACGAGGCCTGCCATTGAGTCATGCAGGTCCCAAGGTACTAACTGGTTCCTAAGTCTATCTCCTAGATAATGTGTTGAAATCGACAGGAATAGAATCGTCGAAGAGGGCCTTGATGTATCCCCCATCAATGACATGAAACTGACACAGAGATGTAATTGGTAGATCAAATGAACATGGAATCACACTGGTATTGAAACATGAATTTGTTGGACAATTGAGAGGGGGGGGGTGAATCAGTTGTTACTGAGCTTAAACAATTATGCTTCTTTTAAAAACTCTTTTCAGAAACACTGAATGATGATCACAATAATGCAGAGAAATAAACGCTGGCATATTCAACATCAGTCATATATATGAGAAACACATAGACAGATATTTTCCGAGGAAACCCATACAGGGTAAAAACCTCTTTTTCTTTATATGATAAGTAATAATTACATTCTTTACATTATCATACATATGAGCACCAACTCATAATGAGGCTACAACCTC
>ML778662.1:756567-802950 GCA_009831015.1 Picea engelmannii | reverse complement strand
TGAATTTTTTGTATTCTACAATATACTTCAATTTGACGTATCCAATTATCTAACTTCTCAGCATTAAATTCTCCATTGTATATTGGCAATTCAAATTTTATATCAAGCTTTAATGAAGGAATTTGCGAAGGAGTTTTACCATGTCCCCTTGGAGAATTCAAAAGAGGTCTTGAACTAGTAGAAGAAGAAGAAGAAGATGATGATGAAGGAGAGGGTGGTGGAGAAGCACCATTCCCTCCATTTCTGTCTGGATTTTCATCACCACTGCTTCCCTTATGCCTTGAAGGGTTGGAGCCTTCACCTTGCGACAATATGTTCCTTTCCATCAAGATCTTCATCATCTCTCTCATCTCTATGACAACCTTTCTGAGATCTTCATCTTCGGCAGGAACACGTTCATGACTTTCTGCATGAGCCATGCTTGGTGAATGCCTCTTTGAAACTTGTGGTGATGGTATATGCTTCCTCCTTGTCGGATGAGAACTTGGCTCCACAAGTTGAGCTTCTCCTCTTATGAGTTTCAACCTTGTGAGCATCAGAAACAAAACTTATAAACAATCAAGTCTTCAAAAACCAGTGCTCTGATACCAACTTGATCTAAAAATGAAGAAGACTTGAAATACTTGAAATTATTGCAATGTAAATGTTATGTGTTTAAAGCAAATGGATCAATTTTGCAACACATAAATTAAGGGATTACTCATGCAAAATACACATAGACAGCATCATAATCAATGAACATAAGCACATAAAACACAACAATTGATAAAGGAGTTCACCCCTCTCTTGGGCTACATCTCCTGGTCCAGCTTCCAATGGATCATTATTATTAATTTCTCAAAGTGCTCAAAAAAATGTCTTACAATGCTAAAAATGACAAACCGACTGCTCCAATGGCTTCAGAGCATCCAAAAACCCCTAGCTGGTCTTTTTCGGCACCTCAATCGGTCGAAAAACAAAGAAGTTAGGCCTCCTGGAAATTCGCCCCTTCAAGCTTGTTGTCTTTGCATCTACAAATCGCACCCTTCTTCAATGAACCTAGCACACACGCAATTTAAAGCGTGCAAAACTAGCACACGCGCACAAGCGTAAAACAGTGCAAACCATCGAACCATTAATGAAACTAATGCCCCCAACCGTCAATCCGTGGGCATATGAGTCCATAGGACCACGCATTTTTAAAACTGGGGCTCTCTCCATATCAAATGATAGAATGACACTTGGCGGGAGTTATTTGGTTACAAAAACGTTTGAACTATATGAAACGCGCCATACCAATATATATACAACCACAGTCACATATGTGAAAGCGCGTGACCAAGCGCTGGGGCCAAGCCCCGTCCTGGTCGCAGCCCAAAACCACACAACATTTGAATTTAAATATTATCCGAAGCGCATAAATATCAAGGCATGAGCGATATCCCAATGGTTGGTCGGTGTTTGTGGAAGTGTTATGCGGTGGGGAGGTCCGGGGGTCGAACCCCACAGATGCCAATATATTTTAACAAACATAACAATAACAAATACCGAAGTGCCACATGTCGACTTCCCATTCGACCACCTGTCATCCAATAAATAACTGCCACATCACCACATGTACGGTTGTACAGCCCTGCCATGTCAGCCTGTACGAACTGTACAGTCAACATCATTTTTTTTGCCTGTTTGACTTTATGAACAGATTGCAATATCTCTCGGTATCGACGTCCGTTTGAGATGAAATGAGTTGCGTTGGGTTCACAACTATGAGGCCTATGCTCTCGTCCAGTTTGAAGTGATTCCGAGCACTTTGAATTTTTGAGCAAAATTTGATCCCCTGATCACCTTCCTTGATAGAACTCTATAGGTTCCAAGGAGTTTTCATCTACATTGGGAATATACATGATCTATAATTTTGGTGGTGGAAGGAATTGATACTGCAACGCAGGCTCTACCTTCTCCCAACTGCTTAGCTCTTCTTTATGCGTAGCCCACCACCTAGAAGGAGTGCCTCACAACACAACATATAGTCTTGGAATCAATTGTTCTTGTGGAACTTCTTGCTCCATTTTGTCCATATAGTCCTCAACATCGTTGGTTCTATCATATATTAGGAGATCCTGCAACTCTACACCAATCCAATGTACCACTTTGACTGAGGCATAATGCCTGGAAGACAGCTAGTGGTTGTGTTCCTGCCAATTCTACAAAGCATCCTTGTTATCAAAGTCAAATGTACAAATTTTGTGTTAGCTAACAACACCATCAGCGATAGGATTAACAGTGTCATTCCTCATCCTAGTAGTGAAATTATAGATGTTTTCGATCATAGATCTATCCATTCCATCGTCTGTAGGCTCGGTGTATCTGGGTCACTTGGTTGGGTCAATTGGCTAAATCACCTGGATTCCATCTACTTCAAAGGGTATCTCCCCTCTCTTCAGGTTGATTGCAACATCATTATCATTAGTCTACTCAATTCCCAAAAGTGCGAAATAGGGGTCACTCTCATCTAAGATATAAATGACTAAGAAGTGTGCAATTGTTTTTACGTTTGCAAGACTAACTTTGACATTTTCCAGTCGGCCAATTAGATAGATCTTGTATTGATTGTCTAGTCACAACTAAATGGGAGAGTACACCAACTGTGGTCTCTGCATCGATTCCCATGATTTCTTCATGAGGATGTGAACATTATACCCCAAGTCTAGCATGACATCCCAGACATCATATCCATCGATCTGGGCATCCATCCTGAACTCTCGACATTTCTTCAACTTCTTTTCCTTTCCAATCCGGGGTGCATGTTTATCTGGTAGAGGATAATTGATGGGTTCTTCCTCTCCAATTTCAATCAGTTGTTTTAAGGTCGTCTGCAACATCCCAGTCAAGTGTTAATCCTATAAAATGATTATTAGGGACCATAAGAGGCAATGTATTTATTGTATTGATTTTCCTCGTCCATCTAATGATGTTGCAACCTTTGAAGTATTCTCCCACTTTTGGGACCAATTATAGGGATATGGGCTACCTGGGTAGCACTTGTACCAATATTTATGGTCACAACTTATTCTTTTTTTTTCTAGCATAAAACCCCAGGGTTGCAGATGCAACCTTCCTAAACTGAAGGGGTGCGCTATTCATAGCATCGCCAACTGTGTGGGCTATCCCTCATGTAATAGTATTGATTCTTTGTATCCCATATTCTCCTATGGTCTGTGGTTCCAAGTTCACTAAATTAGCTTTGCACTCTCGCGTTCGAGCCTACCATTTATCTAACAAGTCTGGACAATATTATGTTGCATGGGAAGTGGTCCTGCAGTGGACACACTAAGGTCTCCATGGGTTATCACAATCCTGAGATATGTGTTCTACTTCATTGTAGTGATAGCATCGTATAGGGTCGCCTCAACTGCCACCTTTCCCGCCATGATATCATCCTCCATGCCCACCACACCCTCCTCCCGTTGGAGCATTGCTACTCTCCTTTACCCTAAAACATGATCTTTAAAATATTTTTGCAAGTGCTTGTAGGGATTGATATTTCTCTTTTCTCTGAGTGTTTGATCTACAAAAGTCGCAGAAAGATATGATGGGGATAGAAAATAACTTTTGTAGTATTGGGCAGAGTTGTGGTCATTGCCCATATGTTCTGTAAATCTCACAATATTCATTAGGTATTCGGCTTAGGAAGGGATTTGGGGTCGGGTTTGGTACAACAAGCCCTCCTCGTAGTGTCAGGAAATCATTAGCGAGGTTGCCCTCTATCTTTAATACCATGCACCATACCTACTCTCTTCCTGCATTGAATTTAGCTATCTCCTCGATATGCTCAGTCACGATAGATATATTATTCTAAAACTGTGCAAGGCCATGAGTTGCGCTAGTAGAAGGAATTATTACCAGTTTCATGTGGGTATTCCAAGGTTACGCATTCACATCTTTGACCTTGATGGAATTTTCTAAGGCTTCTCTCTATGTAGTCCATTTCTGCTGCATGAGTGGGATCCTGGTCAAGGGCAGAAGTCCACAAATAAACCACTCCTTCTGTTGCATCTCATCGATTGGGTAAGAGAGGTGGCTCATCAAGTCTCAGAACCGTCGATCATACTCCCCTCTCCCCAACCATAGTTTTGATCTCTTTCATCTCATCACAACTCTATTGTTCTAAGTTGTTCTTTTACAATTTAGCAATGAATCCCTGCTTCAATTCATATAAAGTATTGGCAGTACCCTTAGGGGTACTCTAAATAGACTTCATATGCCACTGCCTAGCTCTTCCCCTCAACGTGGTCTAGAACTCAATTAACTTGGCATCCATAGAGGTGTTACACTTAGCAATCCAAATTGATTCACATAGGAACCAATGTTGTTCGTCACAGCCATCGCCCTTCCCTGAGAACTAAAGGAGGCACAACACCGCATTTGATACCATTCTATCCATAGAGTTACCTAAATTGTGTATAAAAACAAAACCTCACAGCCCTGATAGAGGAGGAAATTAAGATTAACTGCACTAAGTAAGTGGGTTAAGATGCACTAAATATATTTACTTCAAATCAAAATCCAAGTGCATCAATAATGTCATGTCTCAGGGATAAGTAACAACATTATCGAATGCATCAGTAAAATTCGCTCTGGTAGGTGCAATACCCATATTTCCTACCGGTGGTAAGAAGGGTAAGACCACTACTTAGAGGGGCAAGCAAATAGACAATCCTATTAGAGAGGAAAGCAAAGATCAAATCCCTTCCTTAAGTCGAGGGGGGGACTGTCATTGAGCAAAGCGAGCCCCAGAGACGAGCTTACACCCTTATTCTTCGGCTTACACCCTTAAAAAATAGGTCTACATTTAAGAAACATATCCTATAACTCTTATAAAACTCACTAAGCTATAAATACAGGCTTTGAACCAACATATTACTATAGAGAAATAGATACTATAACTGTTACTAAGTTAGCTCTCAACTAAAATACAACTAAGCTCGACAACACTTTAGCTTTAACTGGAAAGCAACTAGAAGATAAATATTCCTAATGAAAGGAATAGAATTTTACCAATCCTTACTTTGCTCGCTCAATACAACTATATGCTTTAGGTACAAGAACAACTATAAGAAAACTAGATAGAGGAAGACAAATAAGATTATATATTCAGATTTTTATATGTCATGTGGAATTAATAAGTGTTTTTATATCTCTTGTTAGCATACAATAGGAACTGTTATTCGTGTGAGTTAGGTATTTTATATCTTTCAGTATGAAAAGGAATACAAAACTAGAAACCCGATACTAGAGACAAAGGAGCCTATAACTATGAAAAGTTGCAACGATCAAGTTTAGCCAGTTTAGCTTCTGATGTTCTTTCGGTTAAGAATGGATCCTACCTAGATTATTTTTGGAGTCTAGTATTGCTCCTTATAAAGAAAAAGAATATCATGGATTGTCGTCTCATTGTGTTTTGTAGCGATACAGGTTGTCCATGGTGATAAGTGATATCCCATTTCATTTTGGTACTACTGACATGATGGAACTTACCTACCCTACTCTATTAGGATGGAGGACCTTTTCACCATTTGGAGGAGCAGCAACTTTCCACCTTGAAAATTATTTCTTAGACTATCCCAATTACCCTATGAGACACGAGACCAAGAAACCAATTGCTCAATCATATAATTTATTTTACTAGTTTACGAGCCCATTGAAGATATTTCTGGAAACAAGCATTCAATCTAGTCATCAAGTGGAGATGGAAAGTGAGTGGAGTCTTAGTTAGAAGAGAAAGTTCTTTATATGAGTTACGAGTGGATGGAGTTCAATCCAGTATGAAGTGGGAACTGGTTGTGTATGTTAGGAAGTGGGAACTAGTGGTGTTGGTTGGATACCAAATCAAGGGAACCGGTAAGTAGGTTAAGTCATCAAGTTTAGTAAGGATAGATTTGTAGTTAATGTAGTTTTTCAGTTTCTTTCTCCTTGACTAAGAACCAAGAGAAAAAGACAATAAGATTCAAGAACCAAGAGAAAAAGACAGTAAGATTTTATTTGTCTATTAATTTTACCACCTGTGATCCCCGGGCCTTATGAGATATGTGTTGGTTATTTCATATCTATCCTCCATTCCAACTCAAAGAAGAAGAAAGGGACCTATTATTAGTTCATCATGCCAACTAATCACACTAGGAATCATGGCTACTCAGATCATATATTCTTATTTCATCACATGGCTACTCATTACACTTGGAATCATGGATACTTAGATCACTAAGATTCATTATGTATGTTTATGCCAACTCAAAACATGTGGATTCATTATGGTTATAACAACTAAACATGAACAATTAGTTATAGTTATTACAACGAAACATTATCAAGTTTATAACATAACTTCACATTTACCATCGTTCAAGTCTCTATTACTCTATATACAATGCTACCATTATAGTAATATATAGATAGACCATTTATTATAATATTCAATAATTAAAAGCCTAATATTAATATATTCTTTAACATATCTTACTTAAATAAGAATTTAATAACAAATTTTCTTATTTCTATCTCTTTCTAGGCCAAATATTACCATATTCTTTTATTTAGATCACTATGATGGGTAACTAAACCAATAAGACAACAAGAGAGACCAAGAACCCACACAAAGATACTCATCAATCCAAATGAAATAGACTGATCATCATAGCTTACTTTGTTGCAGGTGCATATTATAATAAAGTAAAGTGCATTTCTCGGAAATAAGAATAGAAAGATTAGTAAACAAGTATCTTATCTAGAGAGAGACTTTGAAATAACTAGTCAGTATGCTTATGTTAGAAACTAAGATCTATTAAGTATGATTTATGAAATATTATTAGCTACTTTAGATAAGTGATAAGGTTGAGACGAAAGAATCCTTTTTCAACATGGCCCCCTATCCTCTGATTTTGAAAAAGAAAGTAGGAAGAAATCAAAATGAACCAAAATTATGTGAAGAGTGCATTGTTAAATAACATTGATATACATTTACTCTCTGCAACGGGATGTGATGTTAGCATGTCACCTAAATATCTCAGTGATATACATGTCCCCGAAAGAGTTCTACTTCGCTTGGTTGTTTGATTGAGGAGTAGGGAAATTGATTGATATTAAGATTGATGGATCCATTCCTTATTCTGTTCTGGTCGAGATGCACTTTCTCTATATATGATGCAGGTTGGCTTTACTTTAATAGTATATTGATTTGATCCTTGTATGAAACCCAAGATCATGAATGGGAACTAGCCCACCTAATCAAATATTCATTATTTCTTCTCGGGGCTTTCGAAAGTGGTGGAACTTACCTAGAATATTATTTATAGCTTGTACCTCAGGTAGGCTCGACCCAAGGCAAGATATTCATTCTCAATGTTCACTAGCCTCATAAAAATTAGGAGATATCAACAATGTCATTAAGAGTAGAAGCTCATAAAGAGTAGAAGATCTCAACACATGGAATTACAAACGGAAATAACACATGTGAGTCACTATGCCCACTAATCAATTCAGAAATCACTATGGAAATTCAAGGAACGACTCATGGGTTGGTCAGTGATGAAAAAGAAAGTAGACCTATTTAGACCAAGTATGACTACTTATATTTATCACACTTCAACAAACAAAGGGACTAGTTATTCTAGTTCCTATTGCTAGTTACCATTCATTGATCATAGCTTGTAACATTGAAAGATTGTTGAGTTGAGACATTTTAACTTCCATCAAATGAGACATGAAACTTTCGATAGTGCATCATATAATAACATATATGCATATTCCCCCCATCGAGTTGGGACCAATGAATGGATGAATTTCACACTCTCAATGATATGTAGTTGAATGAGGGAATTTCATATGATCTCCATAGGTAATTCATGTAATGATCTCGATAATAATTTTCATGCGAAGATGCAATGAATGGTTCCATTTGAAGATGCAATGGTTGAGACTTGATTGTATATCCCTGGTACCTTGATCTTGTATTCCTAGGCTCAACTTTGGTATCCCCATGCGTACGTAATGAAAGAGTCAATTGGTTAGTATGGATAATGAGTATTTCCATGCTAATGAATATATTCTATGGGTGCTAAGAATATCCTATGACATTCTTCATTAGGTTAAAGCATTAGGTTCAAGATGTTAGCTCCATGAGGAAATAATACACCGAGGGATTTATATACATCGAGGGGATTCATTCCATTGGACTGAAAGGAGAGGGATTTAGTTGGCGATTCAATAGGTGAATGATCCAGAATCGGATCCAGGAGCTTGACAGGGCTAAAAAAGGCTCAAAAATGAAAGTGCTCGGAATCGGACGAAACCAATGCCATTACGTTCGTCTAGTCTTCTTGATTCCGGCCATATATTTACTTTGTCAAATGGGCTCCGTATGCGAAAGATATTGCATTCTTTCCCAAAACCCAAACAGGCAAAAAATAATGGGTGACTGTACAGTCCGTACAGTCCTATGTGGCAGGCTGACTGTACAGGCCTTACGGCCATACAGCTGATGTGGCAGCTCCTGGAGAAGACACATGGTAGGTGATGTGGCATACGACAGGCAACTGGACCAGTCCGAGGGTGACATGTGTCACCACTGTAAGGGTGACACGTGGCACGGGATGACATCAGCAGGATGACGTGGCAGGTATAGTGGCATGCTGAAAAGGCAGTGGCATGGCAGTATAGTTGTTGACTGGGAAGACACCTCGACAGACAAGTGGATGAATCAGTGCTCGACAAGTGGCAGTTTTTGATTGGTAGTGGAGGTGCCACGTGGCCCAGTCATGGGCTTCCATGTGGCACCCTCTCGTTGGCTATTCGACGTAGTGTAAAATTTTATGGACTCCACCGGAGTTGAACCTCCGACCTCTTCCAAGCTACGGACTGGCAGGACCGTGCTAACTGCCCGCTTTGCTGGTGTGACTTAATGGTCATATGGCGAAATTTATATTTAAGTTTGGTTAAACTTTTGGTTGGAGGCGGAAAGGGATGGGGCTTAGCCCCATCCCATGGTTTAATATACATTACTACATATGACCACGGCCACGGAATGTATGTGGATAGGGCCTGGCCCTTGGTTCTTGGGCGGCCCCATACAACCAGGTTGATACCAAATTGGGGAAGTGGCTAAGCTTGTTAGCCCCGGTCCTATGCCTACGCTGAAGACCAGGAGCCAGGGACAAGGGGGCTAGCGTATAGGTGGAGTGCCTGGACACATGACCACTCCCCCATATGACCAGGAACGGGCGCCAAAAGTGGTTGCGCCCTATTATTAAAACAAAAGTGGTTTTTATGCTATAGTTTGGATTTTTTATTGATATTATGCCTGTATTAATGGATTTTATCCATTTTTGGGAGATATTGGGCATTTTTGGAGCCCAAATTTTGGGAGGAAGTTGGGGATGGTTAAACAACTTCAGATCTATATAAACCAGGCCTGTTTGAGGCCATGGAGGATAGTCAGAGCAGAGTTATGCTGAAGGGAAGCCAAGCCAAAGCCATTTTTTTATGCAAGGAAGCTATTGAAGAGCAGACGCTTGCGGGCCATTTCTGAGAGCTCTGGTCATCCGTTTTGCGTACTGTTTCTTTCGTTGGGTTGTAGAGATCTGGAAGAACATGAACAGATCAGTATTATAGCCAATTGACACTGCTAATATGTACTTTTGAGCTTTTGAATAGAAATAAAGAAGCCTCCCCCACAGTGACAAAGGCCCGGAGATGTAGGCAACGTTGTGTCGAACTCCGTTATCAATTCTCTTGTTATGGTTTGATGTTTATTACTTCATTTCAGATCTGCATATATTTTTATGGCTGTCATAATTCCTCTCTTTTCCTCATTCTTTCATTAAGCTTCTTAAAAGGGTTAATTAACACATGCAATTAAAAACTCAACCACAGTCATTAAAAGATCATTTCGGATCAGTGAAAGATTTGAATCTGCACTTGCTCATTAGGGAATTTGTTAAAGGAAAGTGGATAAATCTTCTAGGGGTTCGGTTGAGAAGTCATGGTTGGAGATAATCAGGCCCGTAACCTTTGGTTGGCTTTCATCTCGGAAGGTGCATTATTCATCATTCTCCTAAAATGAATCTACTTATCTATTTTGTGTTGGACGAGTTCCCTCTCCTTCCTCGGTTGGCTTTCGGCAATAAAGAAAAACCTAGAGTAGCTTATTAGTCGCCTAGATTGAGTAGCTTAGTTGGCCAAGTGAACCTGTTAAAGCACCTCATCTCAGATTACGAAGGGCTTCTAGGGTAGCTACTGGTTAAGGCAACAAATTAATCCTGAAAATACTAGCCCGCCCATTCATAGTTACTGATGCACCTCATTCATCTCATCATTAAGAAGTCAGTTCAGTTGAGTAAGGGCAAGACGAAAGAATATACCCCAAGTACATGTCCTCAGAACCTAATCTAGGGATAGTTACCTAGGCCAACACAAATGAATAAATGATCTCTGATCCTTTGGATCCTACAATGCTAGGCACTGGGAACAATAAACCACTAAAGGAGGAACCTCTGAGAAGAATTGTAGTAATGTCACTAATCATCTTAGCCTCACTAGCTAACGCCAGCTAATGTTTCCCTAGGAAAGTGTCTTCCTAATGTCCACACACCTAATCGGAACAATAAAAAATTCCTTGCTATCCCAGATAAGACCTACTGGGATATTCAGAGCATTCAAAATTCCAATAATGATGACGCTTAGGGAAGTAAAGGAGAAAAGAGCTCTCTTGTTCGCTTGACTTCTTGGGAAGGAGAAAAAACCAGATACCCCCTCGTTTTTGGCATAAAGAGATAGATGGCTGGAGGAAACAACCCGTTTATGGAATTCTATCCATCCAAATAAAGATGAGGCGCCTGGCCAATCCAGTAAAGACAAAATCCTTACGAGAGGTGCTTTGTTCCTTGGAATATAGAGTTATAATGTTCTTGGAATCCATCCCAATGCAGCATGCCTTAAAGAAAAAAAGTAGTTGTATGACCCTCAGCGAAAAATAGACAGATACCTTGGTCTCGACATGCAATAAAAAAGAAAATAGGTTGGCATCATAATTCAGACATTATGCCCTTATGTGCTTGGAACCTAACCTAGGGAACATACTTGAGATAAAAGCTCTTAGCTCTTGGCTCTTGGGATAACAAAAAGTGATTGGAGTTGTCAATGAAAAACTAGCTACGGTTCAGTCGGCTTGGAATAACAGTGAAAAGCTACTTATGCTACTAACATGCATTTGGAGCTCCTCATCTCAGAATTAATAGAGGTATTTTCATAATTTTAAATTTAAAAATTAAAATTTATTTCGTTAACCACAAAAATGAAATAAACATTATTAATATAAAACTCATGTCAAACAAGGTCTCTAGACTAAGATATATCTTAAAAACGTAATGTATAAGAAAAAGGCCAACCAAGTCAATTTTGAAGTTTATATGCGAAACAGATTACAACTTCTTAGGTGGGAAAAAGCCAAGTAATATTAACTCAAGTTAATAGTTTATTATTAAATTTAAATATTTTATTCATATCATACATGTAAAAAAAATTGAAATAAAAAACATTTAATTTTAATATTAAAAAAAAAATTGTTTATTAATTTATCCGTGACCTGTGGAATCACGGGCATCTAAGCCGTCAAAATCACCCAGGGATCGCATCCGGACTGTGCCACACCAACCCTTAACATGGTTGGATTTTTTGTCCTCGCAGGTTTCGAACTGGTGACTTTAACATCACAGAGTGCTTTAACAACACACTCCATCACCGACTGTCCTACACCTCGGGGACTTAAAATTTGAAGGACATGGGGGTGGGCTTTGATCCACTTATGAGTGCAGTCATAGAGTGTTTTAACAACACACTCCATCACTGACTGTCCTACCACACCAACCCTTAACATGGTTGGATTTTTTGTCCCCACAGGTTTTGAACTGGTGACTTTAACATCATAGAATGCTTTAACAACACACTCCGTCACCCACTGTCCTACACCTTGGGGACTTAAAATTTGAAGGACATGGGGATGGGCTTTGATCCACTTATGTGATTGTCCTACACCTTGGGGACTTAAAATTTGAATGACATGGGGGTGGGCTTTGATCCACTTATTAGTGCAGTCACAGAGTGTTTTAACAACACACTCCATCACCGATTGTCCTACACCTCGGGGACTTAAAATTTGAAGGACATGGGGGTGGGCTTTGATCCACTTATGTGTGCATGGGTCACGATACCATTTAATATGGTATCTTTGGGTGCAACCACACGTTCGACCACTACCTCAAGGTATCCCCATGGATCCACCACTACCTCAAGGTATCCCCATGGCTCCAGGTAAAGCCCTCACGAGAATTGAACCTTGCCCAATGGTGAAAAACTCCTCACTTTCCACCATTAGATCCAAACCCTTTGGGCATTTTATATTAAATTTTTTAATATTATGTTAATTTAATATTATTTTTTATTCATTTTTTTTAAATATAATTGAAAATTTATTAAATTTATAAAATATTAATTCTTATAAATATTTTATGATAAAATTTTGAATTTATAAAATATTGTTTTTTATAAATATTTTTTTATCATAAACATAGTTGAAAATTTATTATAAATCTATTAAAAAATATTAAATTTATCTAATAAAATATTTATGGCATAAAAATATATAACTAAACTAATTTAATTTTAATTTAACCTTACATCCATTTCTTTACAATGGATTTTGTCCTTGTAAAAACACTCTCAATCTTCTTCAATCTTATTTTAGATTATCAAGGATTTCACACTTATTCTTATTTTAGATTATCAAGGATTTCACCATTTGGAGGAGCAACAACTTTCCACCTTGAAAATTATTTCTTAGACTATACGAATTACCCTATGAGACACAAGACCAAGAAACCAATTGCTCAATCATAGAATTTATTTTACGAGCCCATTGAAGATATTTCCGGAAACAAGCATTCAATCTAGTCATCAAGTGGAGATGGAAAGCGAGTGGAGTCTTAGTTAGAAGATCAAGTTCTTTATACAAGTTACGAGTGGATGGAGTTCAATCCAGTATGAAGTGGGAACTGGTTATGTATGTTAGGAAGTGGGAACTAGTGGTGTTGGTTGGATACCAAGTCAAGGGAACCAGTAAGGATAGATTTGTAGTTAATATAGTTTTTCAGTTTCTTACTCCTCGACCAAGAACCAAGAGAAAAAGACAATAAGATTAAAGAACCAAGAGAAAAAGATAGTAAGATTTTATTTGTCAATTAATGTTACCGTCTGTGATCCTCCGGCCTTATGAGCTATGTGTTGTTTATTTCATATATGTCCTCCATTCCAACTCAAAGAAGAAGAAATGGATATATTATTAGTTCATCATGCCAACTAATCATTCTGGGAATCATGGCTATTCAGATCAGATATTCTTATTTCATTACATGGCTACTCATTACACTTGGAATCATGGATACCTAGATCACTAGGATTCATTATGTATCTTTATGCCAATTCAAAACACTTGGATTCATTATGGTTATAGCAACAAAACATGAACAATTAGTTATGGTTATTACAACGAAACATTATCAAGTTTATAACATAACTTCACATCTCTATTACTCTGTATACAATGCTACCATTATAATAATATATAGATAAACCATTTATTATAATATTCAATAATTAAAGAACTAATATTAATATATTCTTTAACATATCTTACTTAAATAAAAGTTTAATAACAAATTTGCTTATTTCTATCTCTTTCTAGGCCAAATCTTACCATATTCTTTTATTTAGATCACTATGATGGGTAACTAAACAAATAAGACAACGAGAAAGACCAAGAACTAACACAAAGATACTCATCAATCCAAATGAAATAGACTGATCATCATAGCTTACTTTGTTGCAAGTGCATCTTATAATAAAGTAAATTGCATTTCTTGGAAATAAGAATAGAAAGATTAGTAAACAAGTATCTTATGTAGAGAGAGACTCTGAAATAACTAGTCAGTATGCTTATGTTAGAAACTAAGATCTATTAAGTATGCTTTATGAAAAATTATTAGCTACTTTAGATAAGTGATAAGGTTGAGATGGAAGAATCCTTTTTCAACATGGCCCCCTATCCTCTGATTTTGAAAAAGAAAGTAGGAAGAAATTGAAATGAACCAAAATTATGTGAAGAGTGCATCGTTAAATAACATTGATATACATTTACTCTTTGCAACGGGATGTGATGTTAGCATGTCGCCTGGATACCTCAGTGATATACGTGTCCCCGAAAGAGGTCTACTTCGCTTGGTTGTTTGATTGAGGAGTAGGGAAGTTGATTGATATTAAGATTGATGGATCCATTCCTTATTTTGTTCTGGTCGAGATGCACTTTCTCTGGTCGAGGTTGTCTTTATTTAATAGTATATTGATTTGATCCTTGTATGAAACCCAAGCTCACAAATGGGAACTAGCCCACCTAATCAAATATTCATTATTTCTTCTCGTGGCTTTTGAAAGTGGTGGAACTTACCTAGACTATTATTTATAGTTTGTACCTCAGGTAGGCAAGGGATTCATTCTCAACGTTCACTAGCCTCATAAAAATTAGGAGATATCAACAGCCTCACTAAGAGTAGAAGATCTCAACACATGGAATTACAAACAGAAATAACACATGTGAATCACTATGCCCACTAATCAATTCGGAAATCACTATGGAAATTTAAGGAACGACTCATGGGTTGGTCAGTGATGAAAAAGAAAGTAGGCCTATTTAGACCAAGTATGACTATTTATATTTATCACACTTCAACAAACAAAGGGACTAGTTATTCTAGTTCCTATTGCTAGTTACCATTCCTTGATTATAGCTTGTAACATTGAAAGATTGTTGAGTTGAGACATTGTAACTTCCATCAAATGAGACATGAAACTTTCGATAGTGCATCATATAATAACATATATGCATATTTTCCCCATCAATTTGGGACCAACGAATGGATCAATTTCACACTCTCAATGATAGGTAATTGAATGAGGGAATTTCATGTGATCTTTATAGGTAATTTATGTAATGATCTCGATAATAATTTCCATGTGAAGATGAAATGAATGGTTCCATTTGAAGATGCAATGGTTGAGACTTGATTGTATATCCCCAGTACCTTGATCTTGTATCCCCAATACCTTGATCTTGTATTCCCAGGTGCAGCTTTTGTATCCCCATGCGTACGTAATGAAAGAGTCAATTGGTTAGTATGCATAATGAGTATTTCCATGTTGCTAATGAAAATATTCTATATGAGTATTTCCATGCTAATGAATATATTCTATGGGTGCTAAGAATATCCTATGACCTTCTCCATTAGGTTAAAACATTAGGTTCAATATGTTAGCTCCAGGAGAAAATAATACACCGAGGGATTTAGATACATCGAGGGGATTCATTCCACTACACTGAAAGGAGAGGGATTCAATTGGTGATTCAATAGGTGAAAGATTTGAATATGCGCTTTCTCATTAGGGAATTTGTTAAAGGAAAGTGGATACATCTTCTAGGGGTTCGGTTGAGAAGTCATAATTGGAGATAGCTAGGCCCGTAACCTTTGGCTATCTTTCAACTCGGAAGGTGCATTATTCATAATTCTCCTAAAATGAATCTACTTATCTATTTTTGTGTTGGAGGAGTTCCCTCTCCTTCCTCGGCTAGCTTTCGGAAATAAAGAAAAACCTAGAGTAGCTTATTAGTCACCTAGATTGAGTAGCTTAGTTGGCCAAATGAACGTGATAAAGCACCTCATCTCAGATTACTAAGGGATTATAGGGTAACTAATGGCTAAGGCAACAAATTAATCCTGAAAATACTAACTCGCCCTTTCATAGTTACTGATGCACCTCATTCATCTCATCATTAAGAGTCAGTTCAGTTGAGTAAGGGCAAGACGAAAGAATATATCCCGAGTTCATGTCCTCAAAACCTAATCTAGGGATAGATACCTAGGCCAACACAAATGAATAAATGATCTCCGATCCTTTGGATCCTACAATGCTAGGCGTTGGGAACAACAAGCCACTAAAGGAGGAACCTCTGAGAATAATTGTACTAACGTCACTAATCATCTTAGCCTCACTATCTAACGCCAGCTAATGTTTCCTTAGGAAAGTGTCTTCCTAATGTCCACAGGCCTAATCAGAACAATAAAAAAATCCTTGATGTCCCATGTAAGACCTACTGGGATATTCAGAACATTCAAAGTTCCAGTAATGATGACGCTTAGGGAAGTAAAAGAGAAAAGATCTCTCTTGTTCGCTTGACTTCTTGGGAAGGAGAAAAAACCAGATACCCCCTCGTTTTTGGCATAAAGAGATAGATGGCTGGAGGAAACAACCCGTTTATGGAATTCTATCCATCCAAATAAAGACGAGGCGCCTGGCCAATCCAGTAAAGACAAAATCCTTACGAGCAGTGCTTTCTTCCTTGCAATCTAGAGTTATAAAGTTCTTGGAACCCAGCCCAATGCGGCATGCCATAAAGAAGAAAGTAGTTGTATGGCCCTTAGTGCAAAATAGACAGATACCTTGGTCTCGGCATGCAGTAAAAGAGAAAATAGGTCGGCGTCATAGTTCAGACATTATGCCCTTATGTGCTTGGAACCTAACCTAGGGAACATACTTGAGATAAAATCTCTTAGCTCTTGGCTCTTGGGATAACAAAAAGTGACTGGAGTTGTTCGGTTTGACAGTGAAAAACTAGCTACACTTCAGTTGGCTTGGAATAACAGTGAAAAGCTACTTATGCTACTGACATGCATTTGGAGCTCTTCATCTCAGAATTAATAGAGGTATTTTCATAATTTTAAATTTAAAAATTAAAATTTATTTCTTAAACCACAAAAATGAAATAAACATTATTAATATAAAACTCATGTCAAACAAGGTCTCTAGACTAAGATATATCTTAAAAACGTAATGTATAAGGAAAAGGCCAACCAAGTCAATTTTGAAGTTTATATGGGAAACAAATTACAACTTCTTAGGTGGGAAAAAGCCAAGTAATATTAACTCAAGTTAATAGTTTATTATTAAATTTAAATATTTTATTCATATCATAAAAAAAATTGAAATAAAAAACATTTAATTTTAATATTAAAAAAAAATTGTTTATTAATTTACCCGTGACCTGTGGAATCACGGGCATCTAAGCAGTCAAAATCACCGAGGGATCGCATCCGGTCTGTACCACACTAACCCTTAACATGGTTGGATTTTTTGTCCCCACAGGTTTTGAACTGGTGACTTTAACATAACCGAGTGCTTTAAAAACACACTCTGTCACCAACTGTCCTACACCTCGGGGACTTAAAATTTGAAGGACATGGGGGTGGGATTTGATCCACTTATGTGATTGTCCTACACCTCGAGGATTTAAAATTTGAAGGACATGGGGGTGGGATTTGATCCACTTATGTGATTGTCCTACACCTTGGGGACTTAAAATTTGAAGGACATGGGGGTGGGCTTTGATCCACTTATGAGTACAGTCACAGAGTGTTTTAACAACACACTCCATCACCGACTGTCCTACACCTCAGGGACTAAAAATTTGAAGGACATGGGGGTGGGCTTTGATCCACTTATGTGTGCACGGGTCATGATACCATTTAATATGGTATCTCTGGGTGCAACCACACGTTCGACCACTACCTCAAGGTATCACCATGGATCCACCACTACCTCAAGGTATCCCCATGGCTCCAAGTAAAGCGCTCACGAGAATTGAACCTTACCCAATGGTGAAAAACTCCTCACTTTCCACCATTAGATCCAACCCCTTTGGACATTTTATATTAAAAATTTTAATATTATGTTAATTTCATATTATTTTTTATTCCTTTTTTTTATATATAATTGAAAATTTATAAAATTTATAAAATATTAATTCTTATGATAAAATTTTGAATTTATAAAATATTGTTTTCTATAAATATTTTTTTATCATAAACATAGTTGAAAATTTATTATAAATCTATTAAAAAATAGTAAATTTATCTAATAAAATATTTATGACATAAAAATATATAACTAAACTAATTTAATTTTAATTTAACCTTACATCCATTTCTTTACAATGGAGTTTGTCCTTGTAAAAATACTCTCAATCTTCTTCAATCTCATTTTAGATTATCAAGGATTTCACACTTCTTCTTATTTTAGA
Source organism: Picea engelmannii (assembly GCA_009831015.1). NCBI lineage: Eukaryota > Viridiplantae > Streptophyta > Pinopsida > Pinales > Pinaceae > Picea > Picea engelmannii. Next base: position 784,736 of record ML778662.1, on the reverse strand, counting down.
TTATCAAGGATTTCACCATTTGGAGGAGCAACAACTTTCCACTTTGAAAATTATTTCTTAGACTATACCAATTACCTTATGCGACACAAGACCAAGAAACCAATTGCTCAATCATAGAATTTATTTTACTAGTTTACGAGCCCATTGAAGATATTTCTAGAAACAAGCATTCAATCTAGTCATCAAGTGGAGATGGAAAGCGAGTGGAGTCTTATTTAGAAGATCAAGTTCTTTATACAAGTTACGAGTGGATGGAGTCCAATCCAGTATGAAGTGGGAACTGGTTATGTATGTTAGGAAGTGGGAACTAGTGGTGTTGGTTGGATACCAAGTCAAGGGAACCAGTAAGTAGGTTAAGACATCAAGTTCAGTAAGGATAGATTTGTAGTTAGTATAGTTTTTCAGTTTCTTACTCCTCGACCAAGAACCAAGAGAAAAAGACAATAAGATTCAAGAACCAAGAGAAAAAGAGAGTAAGATTTTATTTGTCGATTAATGTTACCGCCTGTGATCCTCCAACCTTATGAGCTATGTGTTGTTTATTTCATATATGTCCTCCATTCCAACTCAAAGAAGAAGAAAGGGATATATTATTAGTTCATCATGCCAACTAATCACTCTGGGAATCATGGCTACTCAGATAAGATATTCTTATTTCATTACATGGCTACTCATTACACTTGGAATCATGGATACTTAGATCACTAGGATTCATTATGTATGTTTATGCCAACTCAAAACACTTGGATTCATTATGGTTATAGCAACAAAACATGAGAAATTAGTTATGATTATTACAACGAAACATTATCAAGTTTATAACATAACTTCACATTTACCATCGTTCAAGTCTCTATTACTCTGTATACAATGCTACCATTATAGTAATATATAGATAGACCATTTATTATAATATTCAATAATTAAAGGCCTAATATTAATATATTCTTTAACATATCTTACTTAAATAAGAATTTAATAACAAATTTGCTTATTTCTATCTCTTTCTAGGCCAAATCTTACCATGTTCTTTTATTTAAATCACTATGATGGGTAACTAAACCAATAAGACAACGAGAGAGACCAAGAACCAACACAAAGATACTCATCAATCCAAATGAAATAAACTGATCATCATAGCTTACTTTGTTGCAAGTTCATCTTATAATAAAGTAAAGTGCATTTCTTGGAAATAAGAATAGAAAGATTAGTAAACAAGTATCTTATGTAGAGAGAGACTCTGAAATAACTAGTCAGTATGCTTATGTTAGAAACTAAGATCTATTAAGTTTTCTTTATGACATATTATTAGGTACTTTAGATAAGTGATAAGGTTGAGACGGAAGAATCCTTTTTCAACATGGCCCCCTATCCTCTAATTTTGAAAAAGAAAGTAGGAAGAAATCGAAATGAACCAAAATTATGCGAAGAGGACATCGTTAAATAACATTGATATACATTTACTCTCTGCAATGGGATGTGATTTTAGCATGTCACCTAGATACCTCAGTGATATACGTGTCCCCGAAAGAGTTCTACTTCGCTTGGTTGTCTGATTGAGGAGTAGGGAAGTTGATTGATATTAAGATTGATGGATCCATTCCTTATTCTGTTCTGGTCGAGATGCACTTTCTCTATATACGATGCAGGTTGGGTGCTAAGAATATCCTATGACCTTCTCCATTAGGTTAAAACATTAGGTTCAAGATGTTAGCTCCAGGAGGAAATAATAAACCGAGGGATTTAGATACATCGAGGGGATTCATTCCACTGGACTTAAAGGAGAGGGATTTAGTTGGTGATTCAATAGGTGAAAGATTTGAATCTGTGCTTGCTCATTAGGGAATTTATTAAAGGAAAGTGGATAAATCTTCTAGGGGTTCGGTTGAGATGTCATAGTTGGAGATAGTCAGGACTGTAACATTTGGTTGGCTTTCGTCTTGAAAGGTGCATTATTCATCATTCTCCTAAAATGAATCTACTTATCTATTTGTGTGTTGGACGAGTTCCCTCTTCTTCCTAGGCTGGCTTTCGACAATAAAGAAAAACCTAGAGTAGCTTATTAGTCGCCTAGATTGAGTAACTTAGTTGGCCAAATGAACCTGATAAAGCACCTCATCTCAGATTACTAAGGGCTTCTAGGGTAACTACTAGCTAAGGCAACAAATTAATCCCAAAAATACTAACTCACCCATTCATAGTTATTGATGCACCTCATTCATCTCATCATTAAGAAGTCAGTTCAGTTGAGTAAGGGGAAGATGAAAGAATATATCCCGAGTTCATGTCCTCAGAACCTAATCTAGGGATAGATACCTAGGCCAACACAAATGAATAAATGATCTCCGATCCTTTGGATCCTACAATGCTAGGCATTGGGAACAATAAGCCACTAAAGGAGGAACCTCTGAGAAGAATTGTAGTAACGTCACTAATCATCTTAGCCTCACTAGCTAACGCCAGCTAATGTTTCCCTAGGAAAGTGTCTTCCTAATGTCCACACACCTAATCAGAACAATAAAATATTCCTTGTTGTCCCATCTAAGACCTACTGGGATATTCAGAACATTCAAAATTCCAGTAATGACGATGCTTAGGGAAGTAAAAGAGAAAATATCTCTCTTGTTGGCTTGACTTCTTGGGAAGGAGAAAAAAGAAGATACCCCCTCGTTTTTGGCATAAAGAGATAGATGGATGGAGGAAACAACCCGTTTATGGAATTCTATCCATCCAAATAAATATGAGGCACCTGGCCAATCCAGTAAAGACAAAATATTTACGAGCGATGATTTCTTCGTTGGAATCTAGATTTATAAAGTTCTTGGAACCTAGCCCAATGCGGCATGCCATAAAGAAAAAAGTAGTTGTATGATGCTCAGCGCAAAATAGACGGATACCTTGGTCTCGACATGCAGTAAAAAAGAAAATAGGTTGGTGTCATAATTCAGACATTATGCCTTTATGTGCTTGGAACCTTTTTTTCCACGGGAAAGTTTCACTGTTATATTCAAAAGGATATAATGTTTTACAAAAACAACATCAATTGGCTGCTATAGGAGGCCTGTGTAGTGTTGTTTGCTGCTCGCTAGTGTCATGAAAATACAATGAAAATACAATGTAAAAGGATGCATCACGCAGATTTTCCAAGTTACAATTTTATCGGCCATGAACTCTGTTCAAAGGTGACTCCAGTTGTTGTACTGTGGACAACTTGCTGCCTGTCATGTCTTTTTAGAGTGGGCTGCCTGTTGATATCAAATACATAATTGCCAAGTGGCACAAAAACTGATACAGAATAAAGACACAATGCCAATTGTGGAATCGGTGTCCTAGTGACTGTCGCATCAGATTTTGAGCAAGATTGGGGGGCCTTCATTGCCGTCCTCCCATCAAGCGATAGTTATGAGATTGGGAGGTCGAGAAAGTGCTAGTTTTGATAGCTGATCTGCGATGGCATTTTCTTCTCTGTAGATGTGAGAGGCAGATAGGTTCTTGAAGAAACTTTTGGCTTCGATGGTTCTCTCTTTCCAACATTCCAGAGCTGCTGATCAAAGGTCAGCCTTGTCATTTATTCAGTCGATAATGAATTTGGAATCTCCAAGAAGAAGCAAGTCATCGATGTTTAGCCCTTGAGCCAGAATTAGGGAAACCCAAGCCCCCAAAAGTTCAACTTTGGTGTTGGTTCCTTGTCCTCCGTTGAGAGACCATCTATAGGAGGTATGAGAGCTGATATGAATGTGGCCTCCTGCCCCGCAAAGTGATCCACCTAATTGAGCTGCTCCGTTGAACCAGGCGATAGCTTGGAACCTAACCTAGGGAACATACTTGAGATAAAATCTCTTGGCTCTTGGGATAACAAAAAGTGATTGGAGTTTTTCGGTTTGACAGTGAAAAACTAGCTACACTTCAGTCAGCTTGGAATAACAGTGAAAAGCTACTTACGCTATGGGCATGCATTTGGAGCTCCTCATCTCAGAATTAATAGAGGTATTTTTATAATTTTAAATTAAAAAATTAAAATTTATTTCTTAAACTACAAAAATGAAATAAACATTATTAATATAAAACTCATGTCAAACAAGGTCTCTAGACTAATATATATCTTAAAATAGTAATGTATAAGAAAAAGGCCAACCAAGTCAATTTTGAAGTTTATATGCAGAACAAATTACAACTTCTTGGGTGGGAAAAAGCCAAGTAATATTAACTCAAGTTAATAGTTTATTATTAAATTTAAATATTTTATTCATATCATACATGTAAAAAAAATTGAAATAAAAAACATTTAATTTTAATATTAAAAAAAAAAGTATTTACTAATTTATCCATGACCTGTAGAATCAGGGGTATTTAAACCGTCAAAATCACATGGGGATCGCACCCGGCCTGTGCCACACCAACCCTTAACATGGCTAGATTTTTAGTCCCCACAGGTTTCGAACTAGTGACTTTAACATCACAGAGTGCTTTAACAACACACTCCGTCACTGACTGTCCTACACCTCGGGCACTTAAAATTTGAAGGACATGGGGGTGGGCTTTGATCCACTTATGTGACTGTCCTACACCTCGGGGAATTAAAATTTGAAGGACATGGGGGTGGGATTTGATCCACTTATGTGACTGTCCTACACCTCAGGGACTAAAAATTTGAAGGACATGGGGGTGGTCTTTGATCCACTTATGACTGCAGTTACAGAGTGTTTTAACAACACATTCCATCACCGACTGTCCTACACCTCGAGGACTTAAAATTTGAAGGACACGGGGGTGGGCTTTGATCCACTTATGTGTGTACGGGTCACGATACCATTTAATATGGTATCTTTGGGTGCAAGCACGCGTTCGACCACTAACTCAAGGTATCCCCATGGCTCCACCACTACCTCAAGGTATCCCCATGGCTCCAGGTAAAGCCCTCACGAGAATCGAACCTTTCCCAATGGTGAACAACTCCTCGCTTTCCACCATTGGATCCAACCCCTTTGGGCATTTTATATTAAAAATTTTAATATTATATTAATTTAATATTATTTTTTATTCCTTTTTTTTAAATATAAATGAAAATTTATTAAATTTATAAAATATTAATTTTTATATATATTTTATGATAAAATTTTGAATTTATAAAATATTGCTTTCTATAAATATTTTTTTATCATAAACATAGTTGAAAATTTATTATAAATCTATTAAAAAATATTAAATTTATCTAATAAAATATTTATAAAATAAAAATATATAACTAAAATAATTTAATTTTAATTTAACCTTACATCCATTTCTTTACAATGGATTTTGTCCTTGTAAAAACACTCTCAATCTTCTTTAATCTTATTTTAGATTATCAAGGATTTCACACTTCTTATTATTTTTAGTCCCGACGAAGGCGCAAAGGGACTATATGGATTGATAATTAGTTGACTTCATATTAGTTTTTCCTTTGACTAAAAATATTTGCATAATATCTATTGTTGGAACTAGAGAACTAAAAACAATATTTTTTATATAATAAAAAATACCATATATGTCATGATCTGATTTGATAACAGATTGGAGGTCTCATTGCCTGCTTCACTATTCCCAATGTTTTATATGTTAGCATATCCAAAGTTTTTGATCATCTATGGTCTTTCTGAATTTTTACTATTTTAATTAAAATGTTTAGATATCCAAAGTTTTGAGCATTAAGAGTCATTTTTTTGTTAGTTGACTTCATATTAGTTTGTTCTTGGACTAAATTTTTTTTGCATAGTCTCTATTGTTCGAACTATTGTTATTATTACTATTTTTTTATTGTTATTATTATTAAGTACCTAGGCATTTTTATTATTACGTACGTAAATAGGCTTGCCACACTACATTCTTTCTTAAATTTTTACACAACGCGAGGCCCTTGGATGGTCCTGACAACCTTAAATGTTTACCTAACAGGCCTCAGAGCCTTAAATGTTTACTTAACAGGCGTGTTACAATAAATTTTCCTCCCATTTTTTTTAATACAATGTTGTCTGTAGTGAATATGGGCAATATTGTTCTTCAACGGCATTATTGGTTCACTAGTTGATGTTTGCTCATTGGTTCGATGGATGCTGCTAATTCTTGTTTGATTCAACTTTGCAAAGTTGAGGTCCTACAGCTACACTTGGACCTCTTGGTGTTTTTTCACTCATTTCTTGTTTTCTTGTTGCTCTTGTTTGCTTCAACTTTGCAAGGTTGAGGTCCTGCATCTGCAGTTGGACCTGTTATTGCAGTTTGCACGCTTGGGACTCTGCAACCATGATTGGAACTACACTTATGTCATTCCCCATTGATGGGTGGACTTCAATGTCATGTTTATCTTCCCATTCGTTGTTTGTTGTTTTCTATTTCCAGTTTGCAAGTAAATATTTTCAATACTTGGAATGCCCGAGTCAAAATTCTCTTGCAGAACATCTTTGTATGTGAGTACTACGACCATAGAACTAGGAGTGTGACGTTGTTTTGGTCTTGTTCTTGAACGTCAATGTTCGACACATAACCCACCTCTATTGCATCCATAGTGACATATAAAAAAGGAAATCGATTTTTCTCCTCATTTTTTTTGTTCCTCAAAACCATACATTTGGTGCATCTCTTTTTAGGTTGTTCCCTTCCAATTGCATGCTCCCATTTCCATGTCCTGGACATCAAACCAGGGCTCATTGGAAAATAGCAATGCAACAAAAATATGAGGTAGAGTCTGAAAAGAATGCACCAAATGTATGGTTTTCAGGAACAAAAAATGTGAGGAGAAAATTTGATTTCCTTTTTTATATGTCACTATGGTTGCGATAGAGGTGGGTTCTCTGTCGAACATTGACATTCAGGAACAATACCAAGACAAAATTACAGACTTTTTTCTCTCGTCGTAGTAGTCACATACAAATATGTTCTACAAGAGGATTTTGACTAAGGCATTCCCAGTATTGAAAATTCTTACTTGCAAACTGGAAAAAAATAAACAACGAATAGGGATGCAACCATGGTAATGAAACTTACCTGTGAATGGGAAACAACAGAAGCGTAATTCCAATCATAGATGCAGAATCCCAACCATGCAAACTGCAACTTTCTTAAATGTTTACACAGTGGGAGGCCCTTGGATGGTCCTCACAGCCTTAAATGTTTACCTGACAAGCCTCACAACCTGAAATGTTTACTTAACAGGCGTGTTACAATACATTTTCCTCCGATTTTTTGATACAATCTTGTCATCAGTGAATTTGGGAAATATTATTCTTCATCGACATTACTGGTTGGTTGGTTGATGCTTGCTCGTTGGTCTGTTGGATGATGTTTATTATTGTTTGATTCAACTTTGCAAAGTTGAGGTCTTGCAACCACACTTGGACCTTTTGGTGCTTGTACACTAGTTTGTTGTTTGTTTCTTTCTCTTGTTTGCTTCAACTTTGCAAGGTTGGGGTCTTACATCCGTAGTTGGACCTATTATTGTAGTTTGCATGGTAGGGATTCTGCATCTGCGATTGGGACTGCACTTATGTCGTTCCCCATTCATCGGTAAGTCTCGGTGTCGTGGTTGCATTCATGTTTGTTGGTTGTTGTTTTCTATTTCTAGTTTGCAAGTAATAATTTTCAATACTAGGAACACCTAAGCCAAAATCCTCTTGCAGAACATCTTCGTATGTGAATACTACAACCAGAGAAACAAGAGTGTGATGTTTTCTTGGTGTTGTTCTTGAACTTAATTATTCAACAAATATCCCACCTCTGTCCCAACCATAGTGACATATAAAAAAAGGAAATAGAATTTTCTCCTCATATTTTCTATTCCTGAAAACCATACCTTTGGTGCACCTTTTTCATGTTGTTCCCTTCCAAAACATCTTGTTCCCCTTTGAATGTCAATGCTGGAAATAGAACCCACCTTTGTTGCAACCATAGTGAGATATAAAAAAGGAAATCAAATGTTCTCATATTTTTTGTTCCTGAAAATGATACGTTTGACAGAGAAACATGAGTGTGATGTTGTCTTGTTCTTGTTCTTGAACGTCGATGTTCGATAGAGATCCCACCTCTGTCGCAGGCATAGTGACATATAAAAAAGGAAATCAAATTGTCTCCTCACATTTTTTGTTCCTCAAAACAATAGGTTTGGTGCATCTTTTTCATCTTGTTTCCTTCCAAAACCTCTTGTTCCCATTTGTGTTATAGCAAGATTTTCCTCACCATTTCTATCTTGCACATAGGGCCTTTTTCCATTTCCCTATGCAGATATTTTATCCCTTTTTGATGAATCCATAGCTAAAAATATACATTTTTCGACATATATGCTCCCTAAATGCTATGCAAGATGCATATATGTTTTCTGCTCCATTACAACTCGTGTATATCAGGATTTGTGCCAAAAAATACAAAATGAGGTCGGGCTTCCATGTCATGACAAAATACCTATGATCCTTGGCCTTCCATATACTGGAAACGTTCTGACTTGGCCCCTCAGTTGCATCCTGGAGGCTATAAGAGCACAATTAAGAACTATGGAAAAAGAGGAGAAAGCATTCAAATTTGAGAGCAAAGTTACTCTGGAGAAATTACTTCATATTGAGTCTACATCCCTTTGTCCCTCAATCCTGAACACAGTGTTCAGCCCCCAATATCTTCCCTTATTATTGAGAGGACCTATTTGCCTCTTTCTCATGAGCTTGCATTTGATGGAGGATTGAAGTGGTGGGGACCTGGTTGGAAGGAACTTGGTTTCTTGGTTTCAAACCATGCTGACACGGAAGTCTATAATGTTGACACTTCTACTGATCAATTATTAATAGAAATACGTCTTTCCCGTCCTATTGTAATCTTGCAAATATATGATTATTATCCATGGGCGTGTTTGTAATGTTTATTAATGGATTATGCTATTTGATGTGCTAACCCCTTTTATATCATAACTATATACTTTCTTTTTTTGTTTGTTGAGAACTTCTTGCGGGTATAAAGCTTTGGGTCAAAGTGCTCAATGGTGGAACAAAAGAAAATGTTGGATCGAGGTAGGCCTCTTTATTATATTGCATATTAGTTTATATAGCATATGTTGGAATTGAGTTGATTTCTATAGTCATACCAATCTGTTGTGGTTTACCCTTGGCCATAGAGAGTTTTTCCCTTATAACAGAAATGGTGACTCCACTGGGGAGAGATCTTCCTTCTAAGGGTTGAAGTACTTTTTATTCTTACATTTCTCTTGTTCCTTTGTGTTTCTTGTCGTATCACTGCTTGACAGATCCTGTTCACTTTGAGTCTAAGTTTTCATCCTTTTACCCTTGCTTGGCCTTGTTTTAAAGCATATACGCCCTTTTTTCCTTGACAGTCGTGTATACACGCCTGCTATCTCACTGCAAGAATCATATATACACTCTGTTCTTATGAACAGTCGTGTATATCACTTCCCCCTGCTTATTTGCTTGGTTGAGTGACTGGTGGGTAGGATTTAAAGATTGCTGAGCCTTTTTAGGTCTCTGTAGTGCCTATTGAGATTATCTGGGATGATAGGAAGCCTCTTTGGAGTTGAGTTTTTGGGCGTAGTATTTCTCTTTGTTTTCTATTTTAAATTTTTCCTTGGTTTCTAGGCTATTTGCTTGACTGCCTGGTATTCTGCTTGAGTTACTGCTTTTATACACTGTAGAATTCATCTATCAAGTTGCTTATCAATCCATGCATTTTCTTTTTAGAATATTGAAAATACAAAAAAATAGGCATTTTGCATTGGTTGGCATTTTTGTCTTTAAAATTTTCATCATTATCTTAGCACATTTAGTGAAAGATCGTATTTTACTTCTAAATTGCAGATTTGAAATTGGAGACTGCACAGTTTTTATTAGCATATCATTCTTAAAAAGGTAAAGATAGACTTTGCATTATATCCATATTTATTTTCTGGCAGAGTCATAACACCATGAGTTTCACTTCCATATCTTTTTGAGTAACCACGGCCAATAAAATTTATGCTTTAAACTAAAATTGATTAGTCACGATTTTATTTTTAAGGTGCAAAAACTAGCTTAGGATTTAGTGGCTTGGAATAGGATTTTGTGAGTAAACTTCTCCAAGGAAATTAAATCAACATATGTGTCTGAGATAGGGAGTTGATAATTTCATTGTATAATTGGTAATATCGGGAGGCTCTGCTCACACCGAAGTTAATCACGAGGTCACACAAAGTTAGTTGAAGGGATAACCCCTGGATACTCACCTAGCGTCAAAGATATTTCTGCAGATTTATTCGTATTTGGGGATCTTGATAGTGTCCATACCTCTATGAGAGGCGCTGCTTTCAAGGTTTTGGGATTTGCTACTCTACCAATACGGTGATATGGACTTACGACTACTAACCTATGCATCGGTTATATAGTGGTTTATTAGTTTCTTGACTTAGGTATCTCATAGGATACTTGCAGGAGTTATTCTGCCTGTACCCTGAGTCAGATAAGGTTCAAATAACACACAACCTTTATGGAGGATTACCTCTCTGGGGGGATCTGACCAACTGGTTGTTAAGCCCACGAGGGCACTTATAATTTATTTTGTTACCTCCAAACTTTAGTGGGGAGTCTCAGGTCCCTCTTGGACGAAACATACCTTCTTTAGCGAAGGAGGCCACTCGACCACTTTATCCCATTTGCATGCATATTGGCCATTTGACTTTTTGGTATGCCCTTTGACTACTAGTTGTCCATAGGATATATTTTTATTTGTGGAAGAGTCATAAGTCGTCATGGAGTCGGACCAGCTTCCTCGCAGGTCCCGTCGGTTGTTACAGTTACCATTGGTTTTCGAGTCCTTGCCTTCTAAAAGGCGTAGAATTATCAGTAGTGGTACACACACATCTACTTTTCAGACTTGTGATCCTACAAGGATGAGTACCAATTCTAGTCTTCAGAACATTGGGAGTTCTTCGACTCCCAATCCCACTATAATTAATGGCACTCCTTTGACACCTGAAGCCACTACAATTGCAGTGTCGGAGGCTTACACCGGTACTATGGCTTGGCCTGTAGTTAATGCTTCATCTCTTGCCTCGAACCCTTTTGGAGGTTTTGGCCACTCACCGAGTTACAATGTTCAAACCATCCCCATGGATTCTAGTCCATTTTCTTATGGTATGCCTAACTTCGCCTCGCAGTTTTCAACTGCCATCACAATTGCTGGCCATAATGCTAGCCTTGGACTTGGGGGCACTACACCTCCTTACACTCCTTCCCCATTTGGTGGTTCTCATATTCCCCAATCGAATCCTAGTGTAGGGAGTGTCCCTATTCTTAACCTTGGGTCTAATCCCTCTATGACTGGATGGAACAACCTAGCTAGTGGACAAGTTCCACCCTATATCCCTATCCCCTCAGTGTCGATTCCAACCAATACTTTTGGCATGACGAATCCACTTCAATCCTCTGGGTTCCCACCTGGAGGAGGTCAGTATTACACTTTAGAGGTACTCCAGAAATGTCCATCACAGAGGAATTCCTTACTCTCTGCCTTAGGAGCTCTAGAGCCTAGTGGCTCAAAATTCATCAAGTTTGATGTCACAGACGTGAAGCCTCGCTTACCCTACCATGTGGCTTTTCAAATCCATGTGGAGTATTCCAAGTATACTATCAAACGAGCAATTGTTGATGAAGGTGCTGCCACTTGCATGATGTCCCTGGTCTGTTGGAAATCTATCGGTTCGCCAACCTTTTACAAGTCATCGAACATGTTGACTGCATTTGACGGTCATTCCTTCTTCCCTCATGGTATTCTCCCCACCTTTTTGGTCCAGTTAGGTGGGAAGATGGTAGAGGTGGAAGTAGAGGTAGTGGATGAAGCAATCGATTATAACTTGTTACTAGGTCGCAATTGGACCTATGCTATGGTTGTTGTCGTATTGTCCGTTTTCCGTGTGCTTTGTTTTCCTCATCAAGGGAATATCTTGACGGTCAACTAGTTATCCTTTGCGTACTCTAGCCCTAACGCATCTGTTGGACCATTGATCCCTGTGATCGACAATTCTCAGCCGACAACTGAGAATATCGGTGTCGGAATGTATTCTTCCCTCATGGGTACTTTCGACTTCTCGACATGGATTCACCACGTTTACACCATGTTTAGTAGGCCTTCTTCAACAGAGAGGTCCATTCCTTTCCGCACTTACTATTTTAGTGATCCTTGGACCTTACCTTGTTTGACTTCGTCGATTGAAGTTCAGTCACATGATGGCATGGCTATGCCACTATCGACAGTAGAGATTGTGTATCAAGCTATCCTTGACTCTTCTTCCGATCCCGATCTCGTTACCTCGTAGTCAGAGGAGGAGGATCTCGTTGTTAGGCCCATATGGGCCAATTCATTATCTTGTTCACATGATTTCTTAGATGAGACTTTTCCTTCAAATGAAGCCATCCTCGAAGCCATGAATGCTTTCGAGAGACCTTTGGATGATATGCATCATCGATATTATTTTCTCCCAAGTCTTGAAAGAATCGAGCAAGACGATTTTTAATCTACCTTGAGTGAGATAGTCGGTCAGGCCATAGTTCCACTTGATATGCGTGATTTTTATTCCAAAGGAAATATGGAAAGTATTTCTCCTACCGTCTCGAATGACATCTCTTGTAACCCTAGAAAAATTGAGAACGTAAATATAGGTGCGGATTGTTCGCGAGAAGAGATTTTGATCTACACCAACCTCTTCAAATAATTTCGAGATGTATTCTCTTGGTCATATGAAGAGATGCCAGGGATCGATCCTCACATTGTCGAACATGAAATTAAAATTTATTTGGATGCTAAACCTTTTCAAAAACGTCTTAGAGTTGTTAATCCTAGGAAGGCCCCGCTATTAAGGCAGAGGTGGAGAAGCTACTTAATTCCATCTTCATCTACCTGGTTCCCTTTAATGAATGGGTATCCAACCCTATTCCTGTGAAAAAAATGCAAGGAACCATCTGTGTGGGTATGGACTTTCGTGACCTGAACAAAGCTTGTCCTAAAGATAACTTCCTCACGCCTTTCATTGATCATATTCTCGATGAGTGTGCAGGAAGAGAAATATTTTCCTTTATGGACAGACTTTTAGGATATAACCAAATCCAGATCAAGCCTAAGGACCAACACAAGACAACATTGATATGTCCTTGGGGTACTTTTGCATACTGGAAAATGCCTTTCAGCCTGAAAAATGCCGGAGTAACCTTCCAACGCGCCATGACTTTCACTTTTCACAATCTCAAGCATATAGTCGAAGCTTACCTCGATGATATTGCTTCTCACTCTCGCAAGAGAGTGGATCATGTCACACATCTTCAGCTAGTTTTTGAAATATGTCGTTACTATAGAATCTGTTTAAACCCTCACAAATGCATCTTTTGCATTAGGTCAAGCCGTCTCTTAGGATTTTTATTTTTTGATACTGGGATCATGGTAGATCCTCTTAAGGTTGAGGCAATACTTCAATTTCCTTCCCTGTGCACGATTAGACAACTTCAAGGTTTACAAGGAAAAGATAACTTTCTGCATCGGTTTATAGTGAATTATGCCAATATCACTAAGGGTTCCATGCGCCTGCTAAAGAAAGACACCTCATTTATCTGGGATGAACGAGCCCATGAGTCTTTTGATGCCTTAAAGAAATCCTTGGTATCGGCTCCTCTGCTGAAATATCCTGATAACAGTAGAGATTACTTGTTATATATTGCCGCGTCCCAAGAGACAATTGGTATGGTTCTATTTCAGGAGTATGATGAGCTCTATGAGAACGTCATCTACTATCTTAGTCCAAATTTAGTCAGTCCTGAGCTTAATTACTCTCAAGTTGAAAAGATAGATTTGGCTACCACTCACACAGTCCAACATTTATGAAACTATATATTACTTTTCAAAACTATTGTAGTCACTGATGTTAATCCATTTCAATATGTCCTCACTAGGTGTATCATAGGCGGGAAATATAATAAATGGATTGTCATCTTACAAGAATTTGATCTTGACTTTGCTTCTGCCAAGTCCAATAAGTCGCTAGTTTTTGCAGAGTTAATATCTGATTTCCCACGATTAGAGGAGGATGTTATCCGTGTCGATTCATTTGTAGATGAACACATTTTCCTTGTCTCGTCGTCTGACCCCTGGTATGGAGACATTGTTTTATATCTTCAAACCTTGAAGTTCGCTCATCATCTGTCGTTAGATGATCGACGACGAGTTAGATACCAAGCCAAAAAGTATAGCATCGTCGGTGACATTTATATCGCCGAGGAATAGATAGTATCTTACGTCGTTTCTTAAATCACAAGGAAGTCAAGTGAGTCCTAAATGAATGCAAGAAAGGGGCTTGTGGTGGTCACCTATCTGGGCTTGCGAAAACCCAAAAAATCCTGCGAGCCAGTTACTGTTGGCCCACCATATTTAAATATTTCATTGAAGAGATTAAGAAGTGTCACCCCTGCCAGGTGTTCACTCAGAAAATGTGTTGGCACCCAACCCCTCTTCAACCAGTCATTATCGTCAGTGCCTTCACCAAGTGGGGGGTATATTTCATCGATTGCAATCCAACTTCGGCTAGGGGGAATCAACACATCATCATGGCTGTCAACTACTTTACCAAGAGGGCCTAATCCATGCCTACTATAAAATACGATGGGAAGGCTACAACCTTCTTCATTTTCAACCAAATTATCGCCTGGTTTGGTATCCCGAGTGAGATTGTCACTGATCATGGAAGTCACTTTCAGAATGAAATGATGGTAGAACTAGCATCTAAGATGGTGTTTAAACATGGTCACTCATCTCCTTATTACCCCTAGGAAAATGGGAAAGTAGAGGTTGTCAACAAGTCTCTCAAGACCATTTTGGAAAAAATTGTCAATCGGAGTAATTCCAATTGGCACATCATGCTGTATCCCGCGCTTTGGGCATACTGAACCTTGGTTAAGACTTCCTCCGTTTTTTTCCATTTTTAGTTAATGCATGGTGTGGAGTCTATACTTCCCGTTGAATGTGAAATCCATTCTCTCAAATTGGAAGTCGAGCTCCTACCTGACACTTTATATTTAGAACGACACTTGGTGCCCCTAGAGAGTCTTGACGAGTAGTGTCGAGACACCTTTACAGCTATCGAGGAAAAAAAAAATGTGTCCCGGTTGTATACTAAGGGTGACTTGGTCCTTTTATATGACAAAGCCAAAGAACCGCTAGGGGTAGGCAAGTTTAAACCCATGTGGCATGGTCCTTATATCATGTGATGTGTTCTAGAAAAAGGAGCCTATGAATTGGAAGATTATGAAGAGAAGAAATTGGTTGAGCCCAGAAATGGGCTCTACTTGAAAAGGTATTACACTTGAGCCCTGGGCTTGAGCGAGACCCTTTGTATACTAATGTAAATTTAGTGTATATAAATATTTTTCTTTTTGTCTTCGACTTTCTTATTGAGTTTTCCCTTTTGGTTGGCATATGTCAACAAAGTCTTCGGTCTACCTAGAATTCGCAGATGGAGCCAGTCATCATAAACGGAATTTGGCTTCCTCTACTTGGGTGATTTACTCATCTGAGGGTCTACTGGTGTCTTCAGGTGGAGTATGCCTAGGTCCATCCACGAACAATGTGGCCGAATATAGCACCGTCATAGAACTTGTGTGTGATGCTATCTCACATGATATTATCTCTCTAGAGGTTCACCTATATTCTTAGTTAATTGTATTTTAGTTGAATGGTTGTTACCATGTGTTTGATTTGACGTTACTCCGTCGATTCCTACGGGTACGTCCTTTAGAACGACAATTTGATTTTATTACATACTTCCACATTTCTAGAAGTTCTAATCATGTATACGATGCCTATGCTAATTATGTTTTAGATTGGCATTTGTCACATTAATAAAGCAAGGAACACCATTAAATCAATGTACACATTGTAATATATGAGTAAAGCCGAAGATCCCTCTTTATATATTTCCAAAAAATATGGTGTTTATATTACAAAAATTGGGGCTAAAACCCTCAAAATACATATGCAACCGATATACATGTCCCATGACATCTATGCCTGTGGCACCGGATGTGTATCATGATAGAAAACCATGGTGTTTGCGAGATGCTGGAAGAGTCGTACCCATGCTCTAGGTACACCGAAAACCTATCGCTACATGGCTTCAGGTAGATCCTCCACCCGAACCATAGGAATCCTTTGTGTCAAACAAGACAGGTTACCCTGCACGTTCTATAGGAATCTCTCTACTGCTCCTCCCTGTTGGTTGTGGAGCCTGATTATCTTCCTAATTCAGAGGTCTTTACTTTCAACCGTGTTTATACCCCATGAAGTATTTACACCCTAGAAGTATTTACACCCTAGAATTATGTACACTCTTCCACGTGGAGGACTGCAGAGGGGGGGTACCCCCTCTACGGGGTCCGGAGGGGCTATCCCCCCGGCTGGGGGGTCTGGGGGAAAGCGGGCCCCCAGCGGGGGTTCATCAGTAGCGTCCCCCAATGGGGCTTTGGGGGCAAAGTCCCTGAAGGAAAAAATTGCCTTGTAAATGTATATTGTAATTTCATTGTAAATCTGGACCGTTCATTATAAGGTAGCAGATCTAACGGTAGAGATTATGTTAGGGTTTTTTTCCCTAGAAGGAAACCCTCTTTTATGAGGGAAATGTATTGCGGCTATTGTTGATGGTAAATATTGTATTCTGAGAAAGGAGACTGTGAGAGAAAGAAGAGGAAGTTACAGTGGTTTTTTGTTGTAGGTTGTATCCCTTCATTTGCTAGATAATAATAAAGGAAGGATCTGGCAATTTCTCTGGTGGACGTAGCCCACACTGGGTGAACCACCTAAATCCATGTCTCTCTTGTATTATGTATCTTCTGTGTTTTGTTTCCGCATTTGTTTTATTTTATTGCTCCACAGTCCTGTTTTTCTAACATTCCCACTGTCTCATCTCCCCGGTGCCTCCACCTATGTTGTAGGAATTATTCTGGCTATTGCAGACCCACATCTGCAATCACACAAGTATCAAATTAATAACACTATCCAAAAATATTTGTTTTCCTCTTCAATACAAAAATACAAAAAAATGAAATATATAAAAACTTTTACCTATGGTGTCGTAGGTAGTTCCTGGTGGAAGAGGAATATCACGATCTCCTCTGAAATCGATTCCCGCGTAGGGATACTCATCCAGAGATATCATTTTTCTCCACCACCAGAAGAAAAAATCATCATTGTAGGGTGTCAGCACCCTACCTCCCCCCTGCCATTTCGTGACCTCGATCCATCGCACCATATCCGGATCACGTGGTCCTCTAGGAATGACCTCCACTCTAGGTCCCATACCTAGGAATCACTTGAAAAAGAAGCTACAAAGGATAGAGGCAAACAAAAAGTTTCGTTTCCCCCCCTGCTTGCGCTAATCTGTCAACTGACCTTTCATGTTGGTCAGCAGTGAGGTACACCAGTCATAGACGGTGGGTCTCACACACTCCAGTGCGTAAAACATAAGTGGTCTCGATGCTTGATGCAACGAGGCCAATCCTATGATCCTGGTAAGAACGAGCACAATAATCTTTAGGCTGAGGTTACCTATAGCTCGGATAGGTATTTGATTTCCCACCATGGGAGTCCCTGCAACACAGTGGGACTCAATGTATTCTTCGACCTTCAGCCCACTCCCTGCCCCGCGAGACTTGAGGTCCACAACCTCTCCTCAGCGTGAAAATTCAGTGAAGAAGTATATGTCCTCTACTTCGATCCTTAATGGTTGTCCATCAAGGATAAATATCTCACTATTGGGATCCCAATAGCCCACCAACAGTTCCAACAATGTCACTTGGGTCCTCATTCCTTTGAGAATCCAAAACTTGTATAAATCACATCTTTTTACAGCCAATTGAGCCACAGGATCTCGATCCACTGCTGCATCTACCTCCTCATGCTCTCTCTCTCTCCATTCCAACACCATCCTGCAAAAAACCAAATCATTTTTGAGTTAGAAACATCCTTTTTTTTCCTTTTGCGCACGTATACGTTGTTTATTTACAAACAATAGTGGGTAGGGCCTTATATACGCCCCCTGTAGTTCACACAAGGGCATATAACTAGTTGTATACGCGACCTATTTATAGAAACCCACATATACCAAAAAACCCAATTTGCGCCCTTAAAAACTAACAAAATAGAACCTAACTTAAAATTGTAAACCACTGAAATTGAAGAGGATGGGATGAAGAGTTACCTGGTCCAGACCATGCATGATTCTGTTGCCTATTTCTCATGCGATCGTTGTCTGAATTCTGGAGGTGTTTTACTCCAAATTTCCCTATTTGGGTAAAAATGTAAATGATACAGTAAATTTTGATTTTATTACTATTTATAAGCCATTTTTTACCCACTTGATATAGTTTTATGCTATTGTTTTGTTTAATGGACTAATTCAAGAATGATTTTAAGCTGGTTTTTGTAGTTTCGACTAAATGTTCTTGCGGATTTTAATGTCATGGTTGGTCATTCGTCTCCTCGGGCAGGTATATTCACAACCTAGCATATAAGATAGGCATCTACTCCAACATGTGTTTTTTTGCATTATCTTTCGACTACTATTTTCTACGCCTTAGGTACGAACCCATTTATTGTGACGCATAAACCTAAATTGGCTATTAATAGCATCATTAATAAATGGTAGAGACTTACCAAATATGGGTACCCTAGTTATGACCTCTTTGTCATTTGGCGCCCATGCTGAATTTTTTCCTTAAGACCGGGAGTCCATTATAATTCAATATGTGACTTTACAATAAGCCTCATTTATCATTCATGTACATGCGGCCTTATTACCTATGGACTCCCAATAATGAGTCTTAGTTAATCTCTTTTCTGACTCATCCAAAAACTTAAAAGATCGCCGAGTGATTTGTCCCTTTCACACTCATTAAAATTGTATTTGAAAGATCATGAGTCCTAGTTAAGCTCTTTTCCGACTCGCTATCAAAAATAGAAAAGATTTCCGAGTGAACTTGTCTTTTTCACACTCGTAAATTGGATTTGAAAAGACGTCTATTTGGCACAAGTTTACCCCCTTTTCCACACCAAGTAGACTGAAAGACATAAAAAAGGACATTTTTTGGCGTTGATTTGTGATTGCATCTCATACCCTCGCTTGGTGTATTGAGCCTTTACCTGGTTCTCGCTTTGCATTATAATCCATTGCCTAAGCAGTTTGCATCCTCAACCAAGAAGAGCCTTGTTTTTATCCTTCACAATTTGACACCCTATACCCTGGAGGGAACATCACCCCGAGTGTCCATCTCCCGCATGCATTTCTTTGCATTGAGCATAGGTACGTTCCACTATTGGAACTAGTTTTTCTTACTTGCGACACTCGTTCCCTCCTATGTATCATAGCATTCATTTGTTATGAAAAATAAAAAACAAATGGGCGGGAAGGAAATACTATATTGTAATTGGCAGTAGTCGTGTCAACTTTGAAAAGAGAACAAAGTTATTGAGTCTGCATGTCATCATAATTTTGGGTTTAGCATGGCCTTAGGAAGCTTATCCCACTACAAAGTTTTCTCTACCAATTGGTTACTCTTCCAGTCCCTATAGAGAACGTTATTGATCCCTCCTGCATCCAACTATCACATCATTGAGTCCATGCTGCTGGATTTCACCATATGTCTCATGCTCTTGTTCAAATGAAGTCTATCAACCTGTGTCGGCCACTCCTCAAAAATATTGACTTTGCATTTCAGCCATACCCTCAGTTTGTCTCAGAATCACATGATACTTTGGTCTTATCATGCACCCTGGCCCTACTTTAATCATTGGTAGGTCAACTTGAACCCAATAATCTACATTTCATCATTGTTCGTTGACTGGGTGGTTTCCCTTGTGTTCAACGACAAGACATCTATTCACACTTTGGGATTCATGCAGTGTCTTGGATGACATTAGCCTTATTGGTGGTTTCCTCGCCTTTGTCAGCAATTTTTCATCATTGGCTACTATTCAGAGGGTCCTTTTCATGTACTGCTTGCATTTGGCACACGCGAAAGACACATAGGATCATTGGTTCGTGAACATGTTCTCCAACAAATCATGAATCTCCTGCTTTGTTCCTCGTGCTGACTGATGAGAGATTCCTCAATGCTCTCCTTTCAGTGGGTCTCCTTCCATCGACTTTAGCTCATTTATTCTGGATATGGGACCTAGATTTTTATGAGTACCTTGAGGCCTAGATTCATTAGTGGCATTCTCTCTCACCATTGACATATGGGAATACATAAATGTCTCTTGATCAATGGATCTCTCAAGTGTTCGACACCAACTTCTTTATTCACATTTGTAAAGATGTAC
Source organism: Picea engelmannii (assembly GCA_009831015.1). NCBI lineage: Eukaryota > Viridiplantae > Streptophyta > Pinopsida > Pinales > Pinaceae > Picea > Picea engelmannii. Next base: position 764,381 of record ML778662.1, on the reverse strand, counting down.
TCGGTTCCTTGATACCTACTTTCATCATCGATAGGTTGTCTCGCATTTTTTAACGGTATACTTCAATGATTGGTAATCAAATGATGTCTCATCATGTTCGACCTCAACTCATTTATTCACATGATGTAGACTTGCACCATTGGAGGATAGTGTAGAATACTTGAAGACATCACTATGTGGCTGCAACTTTCCTGAGTTGTTGGTTCCATTTCATTGGACCAGTACCTATTTGACTTCAGTGATCATGGGAGATCAGATTGTACCACATGGTATACAGATATCTTCAGATTGATTTTTGAGACTGGTTTCACTGGGCCTTGTTCATGACTATGACATCTTTTTTCAATAAACGCATTTGTATTTGCCTATTCATGGCCATGAACACTTGTTTGGTATATTTTTCACATGAATCTGCATTATATTCTTGGCAGCCATGTATGCAAAGTCAATACATAATGTAATGAGCAATTGAGTTCATCCAACTGGTTCTCTACCACTCCACTTCTGGGTTATTTATAATGTATTCTGGTCATCGTAGATACTCCTATGATATCACACATTAGGGGGCATCTGTTATAGTAAGATTTTCCTCACCATTGCTATCTTTCATAGAGGGAATTTTTCCATTTCCCTATGCAGACTTTTTATCCCTTTCTGATGAATTCAGAGCTAAAAATATACATTTTTCCACATATACACTCCCTAACTACTATGCAAGATGTGTATATGCTTGTTGCTCCATTACAGCTCATGTATATCAGGATTTGTGCCAAAAAATACAAAATGAGACCAGGTTTCCATGTCACAACAAAAGACCTCTGATCCTTGGCCTTCCATACACTGGAAACGTTCTGAATCAGCCCTTTAGTTGGAACCTAGAAGCTATAAGAGCACAATTTCGAACTAGAAAAAGAGGAGAAAGCATTCAACTTTGAGAGCAAAGTTAGTCTGGAGAAATTACTTCATATTGAGTCTGCATCCCTTTGTCCCTCAAGTCTGAACACAGTGTTCAATCCCCAAGCTCTTCCCTTATTATTGTGAGGACCTCTTTGCCTCTTTCTCATGAGCTTGCCTTTGGTGGAGGATTGAAGTGGTGGGGGGCCAGTTGGAAGGAACTTGGTTTCTTGGTTTCGAACCGTGTCAACACGAAAGTCTATAATGTTGACACTTTTGCTGATCAATTATTAATAGAAATATTCCTTTCCCGTCCTATTGGTATCTTACAAATATATGATTATTATTCATGGGCATGTTTGTAATGTTTATTAATCGAATATTCTATCTGATGTGCTAACCCCTTTTATATCATCACTATATACTTTCTTTGCTTGTTTGTTGAGAAGTTCTTACAGGCATAAAGATTTGGATCAAAGTTCTCAACGGTCGAACATCATCAAATGTTGGATCGAGGTAGGCCTCTTTCTTGTATTGCACATTATTTTATATAGCATATGTTGGAATTGAGTTGATTTTTGAAGTCATACCTGTCTGTTGTGGTTTACCCTTGGCCATAGAGAGTTTTTCCCTTGTAACAATTTGAATGTCAATGTTGGATATAGAACCCACCTCTGTTGCACCCATAGTGAGATATAAAAAAGGAAATCGAATGTTCTCCGCATATTTTTTATTTCCTGAAAACCATTTGTTTGAGTGCAACCCTAGCACTGAAACTTACCCCTCAATGCGAAATTGTAATGTCCCCACTTTGGGACCTCATCACATTGTAGAGATTTATGATGACCAGAGTAGCCAGATGGATGTTATAGAGAGTACAAGGGTATTTGAGAGGCATTGTGGGGTCTAGCTTGTATCGATGATCATATTCCATCATTATGATCCATTTCGCACAGGTTGGCTTTGGTTTCATTACATTTCGACGATTTCCATGATTTTGACTATTTTAAGCTATAAGTCAATGGAATTCCCTGAAGAGGTCATTTTGGGCACATTACTTGGAGGAACCTCTCAGTGTAATAGCTCATTGGAATCAGAAGGAGAAACACTACAGGATGAGATGGCTAGAGGTGACTTTCAGTGGCCAGGGAAGCCACAAGGAGAGATAAGGAGCTTTTCAAAGGTAAAAAGGTTAATTAATTAATTAAAGTGATTTAATTAATTAATTAAATATTAATAAAATGAAAGTCACTTTGGATGGACAAGGTGAGCTAAAAAGTATAAAGGAAAGGCAAGGGCCTCTTCTCATTCATTCATGTATGATCTTATTTTGATTTCTGGCTTCTAGCTAGTGAGCCCAATATTGGGGGTTTTGAGGGTTTTGACATAACAAACCCTAGAGGACGATTCGGTGGTGAACGATTCCACCTATATTGTCCCAAGATTGGTCTCAGAGATGCAATACTCTCCCACACCACTCTAGTTCCAAATCTACTCAGTTGTAGGAGGATTCTACATCAATTTCATGTGCAGATAGAGAGAGGGCGCACCAATTGAGGGATTCCAGCAAGAGGGGCGAACCATCTTTGGAGAGAGATTTGTTGTAGGATATTGGTAGGGCCGTTGAGGATTCTATCACTTGGTTTTTCATTGCAGGGCCTTGGACATCATATCTAGTTCTTTCTGAGACAGTTTTATGGCTTAGCTTATTTCTTGAGCAATGGGGCGAATTGAAGAGAAGGAGGGCATTTTTGAGATCCAGATCAAGTTCGTTTGGAGGGGTTAAACTTCAGATCTGACCCTGAGACTTTACCTAGTGACTTGCAGTGTCCCGATCTATATTTTTGGAGAGTTTCAGAGCATTTGGAGGCCTCCTTCAGCACGACCAAATTATCTAGGGTTTCAGTCATCCAGTGGGGCACACCATTTAGTGGGGGATTTCAAATCTACAGAGATTGAGAGGGATATTGGAGATTCGGTCACCTAGGTTGTTCTTACCATCACTTGATCTATCAGTTGGCATATTTATTAGGGTGATTGGAAACTTTTCGCAGTAGGGTCGAGTTATTGAGGGTTTCATCCTTCTATTGGAGCGTGGCATTCTTCAGCTAGAGAGTTTGGCATTCAGATCTGCTTGTATTGATCTTCATTTCTTATTCAGCCTTTGGAGGCATCTTTTTTATTAGAGAGAGCATTTTGTAGCAGCTCTTATCTATTTTATGTCTTCTTGGCCATCTGTTGAGCATTCTAGATCAGAATCTTCATTGTAGCAGGTTTCTCTATTTTATGAATAAAGAAGAATTGAGATGTTTTGGCTTGTCTATCGTATAGCATATGGTTGAGGTATGTTCCATGGTTATCTCTTTATGTTATTTGCTGCATACACACATATAAACACATCTAAAAGGTAGGTCAGCAAAGTGTTTGACGAAATACCACAAGCAGAAAATTTTAAAAAGACACCAAAACAGTGATGATCCTTGCATAATGGCTTGGGATCATTACAGTGGTATCAGAGATTAAATCCTGCAAACCTGAGGGGTCTTTATGGATAGTTGGAAGGATATGGATTTGTTTTACCTTGCTAGAGAGAGTATGATCTGTAAAGGGGAATATTATGCCCTTGGGGAGGAAACTAGGGCTCAATTGACATTCCAACAGTTTTTATCTATAAAAAATCCTAGGTGGAGCAAAGAGGAGATTACATATTGGGTCAACATAGYAGAGGAAAACAAATCTATGGATATTTTGGACTTTACTAGAGAGATTGTTGAGTGTGATAAGGAATATCAAACCCTCAATGAGATTCTCAAAGATCTAGTGACATTCCATCATTTTGTATCCTATAAAAATCCTAGTTGGAGCAAAGATGAGGTTACACATTGGGTCGGCATGGCAGAAGAAAATAGAGCTATGACAACTAGATGGAAGGAAGCACAGAGAAACCCCACACCCACACAGCCTTGCTACAGTTGCAAGGGGTCGTGGGAACCAGATCATAGGTGCAGGGGTAAGGACCAGGGGCACAATGTTGAGACACACTATGATAGTGATGATGAGATGTGTGAGGATGGAGCGATAGAGGTTGATTCAGAACAGTTGGATGATGACAGTGACTCTTGCACAAAGGCTAGTGATATTGACTCTACCTCAGAGGATAGTGATGATGACTCTTGCACGAAGGCTATTGATGCTTGCATGCTTGAGGAGGATGATGACTCTTGTGTAGTGGATAGGCAGCAGGATGGACAAGACGATAGCACCAGTGTCTCAGCAGACACGTCACATACCATTGATGACCTTACACCTCAGCAAAGTAGTGACACTAGTGAGGAGTCACATGTGTTAGTACCTAGAGATGATGAGATTCCTATGGGAGCCATGACACATCTGTCACCTATTCAGACATCCATGATAGCCACGTCACATGAGGAGATCAGTGGCATGTCAGGTATGATGGATGAGCCTAGTGTGAGGGATGCACACCATGGACAGGTAGACCCACAGATCCAAGAGGAGGTACAGGATGTACTGGCAGTTGAACTCACATATACAGGTCAGCTAGAGGAGAGGGAGTCACAAATGTTGGAGACTCCATTGGTTGAGCAGATTCTAGAGGATGACAGGTTGATGGAGCACTTACTTCCAGGATCAGCCTGCAATGATGAGGATGCACTCTTTAGCTATCAGGATGATCATAGCATGTGTCTGGATACATCTATATGGGATCTAGGCACATATGATAGTAGCAGGTTGAGTGCACAGGAGGATACAACCACTCACACCGGATACAGTATGATTAAGAGGGAGCTAGCAGATGAGAATGATGTGTAGTTACATATGGACAGACCTAGTAGCACCGTAGACAGTGGACAGTTGAGCACGTCATCGTATGAAGAATATTTTTTTGGGGATTCTAGAGCTAGCACTAGCAGGAACGATGCTAGCAGTGAGGGGTCTGAGATGGCACCTCAGTATGACCATGATCAGGAGTCACACCATTCAGTGGTATAGTTGAGAGTTAGTGAGGATATGATAAGGGCAGCCACTAGACATACTGATGATATGCATGTAGTAATGGCAGATTACTATTGGAGAGCATCAGTGGCACATGGTAGTTCAGATGAGGAGATTGCCATGGAGGATTTTCATACTCTCAGGGAGAGGGTATCTATGATGAGGACCGATCACCAGTAGTTGTTGACTGGCCAGGACTACCTATTGAGGATTAGTGATACATATCATGAGGCCTTGAGGGAGCAGGAGTTGGAGATAGACTGACTCACTCAGGAGTTGGAGAGCACTCAAGGATTCTTGAGAGGCACACAGACCGCCCTTCAAGAATCGGAGTCTATATCAGATGGGTCTCTTGAGGAGATTCGTCAGAGATCCACTTCATCTGTCTTAGTGGACAGTTAGATGTATCAGTCAGTCACATTGACAGAGGATGTTGATGATCTAGCAGAGGAGAACCAATCGATGGGGGACACTTCCATTTGTGTCTTGGGATTGGTTGATCTCCATATAGAGATTTATCCAGCTGTACACCTAGGATCTGTGATGTAGCATGAGTTGGCGGGAGATGACATGAGTATGACAGAGCATACCATGATGAGTGATAGCTCATAGAGAGATGCCAATATATATGGTGGCATTCAGAGGGGTATAGTGCCTTGCAAGGAGGAGACACACTCAGGGGAGTATGGAGACGTCACTCCTCTACAGCAGCACATAGTTGTGGGAGATCACCTTCACCATTTCAGCAGTTGCATGGTAGATGAGAGATGGAGGTTGGTTGACCAGCAATCGGAGGGGATACTTCTGGTTGCACTGGATGGTGGGGAATCGGTGATGACCACAAGAGAGCATCTTTCATGGATACCGATGGATGAGCTTCTGGTCGAATCCTGGGGATTGACCAAAGCATGTGACGCCTTCCATTCCTACAGTCAGCTGCAGATATGTCTGATATCCTTTTTTGACACATTTATTATTGACAACAACATGAGAAGGATAGCACATCAACACAGAGGGCTCCTGATAGTGATCAGTCTCACACAGGAGCAGTTAGAGGAGGTTGGAAGTGATAAACTTCCAACTTTACCATGGGATCTGGGGGTTCATTTGGCTAGCAGGATATATGACTACATGATGATCAAGGTTGCACCAGAGAGTCACACACTCCACCTTGGGTTGGGTTGTAGTGGGTCTGCAGGTACTTGTCCTATGGGGCGAGACCTTTCCTTCTGCTTGATCATCATGATAGGGCATGGAGATGTTTGGAAAGGTACTTCTTATATAGAGATACATTTACAGATACAGTTTCTGGACAACAGGTTTGGTGGTCACAGGTGTTTCATATTGAGGATCCAAGAGAGGAGGATTCAGGATGTATTCAGGGGGCAGACAGTCATGGTCAAAGTAGTGCAGTGTCATCATGAGGATCTTCGACAGAGGTTAGCATGGGACCCAGGGATTGCAGGATTGAGCAGTTCATTGAACGATAGGGGAGAGTGGACCATGGCAGGGGAAAGTTACTCTAACTTTCCATTGATCTTCAGTGTTGAGAGGAGCGCATCGATTGCGGGTGCCTCACAAAGGTCTTGCATCACCTCAGTCGAGCATCAACATGTGAAGTTGATGGAGGTCGTGTGGATCTTGGTAGAGATTTGGAGGATAGAATCATTCCAAGATGAGTCCATGTGTCATGTGCAGGAGGTTCATAGGGTTGATATCTTTTAGGACTATGCATCGCAGAGTATTGCAGTTCATTTCCTGATATGGGATCCAGGGGGTGGAGTGTACTATTGTTCATCGTTGGATGGGTTCTAATATGTATCCCACAGATGGACATGGGATCCTGGTATTTTATTTGATATGGTTTGGTTATTGCTTGAGGACAAGCAATTTTCTAGCAGGGAGGACTGTAATGTCCCCACTTTGGGACATCATCACATTGTAGAGATTTATGATGACTAGAGTAGCCAGATGGATGTTATAGAGAGTACAGGGGTATTTGAGAGGCATTGTGGGGTCCATCTTGTATCGATGATCATATTCCATCATTATGATCCATTCCACATAGGTTGGATTTGGTTTCATTGCATTCCGACGATTTCCATGATTTTGACTATTTTAAGCTATAAGTCAATGGAATTCACTGAAGACGTCATTTTGGGCACATTACTTGGAGGAACCTCTCAGTGTACTAGCTCATTGGAATCGAAAGGAGCAACACTAGAGGATGGGATGGCTAGAAGTGACTTTCAGTGGCCAGGGAAGCCACAAGGAGAGATAAGGAGCTTTTCAAAGGTAAAAAGGTTAATTAATTAATTAAAGTGATTTAATTAATTAACTAAATATTAATAAAATGAAAGTCACTTTGGAGGGACAAGGTGAGCCAAAAAGTATAAAGGAAAGGCAAGGGCCTCTTCTCATTCATTCATGTATGATCTTATTTTGATTTCTGGCTTCTAGCTAGTGAGCCCAATATTGGGGGTTTTGAGGGTTTTGACATAACAAACCCTAGAGGACGATTCGGTGGTGATAGATTCCACCTATATTGTCCCAAGATTGGTCTCGGAGATGAAATACTCTCCCACACCACTCTAGTTCCAAATCTACTCAGTTGTAGGAGGATTATACATCAGTTTCATGTGCAGATAGAGAGAGGGCGCACCAATTGAGGGATTCCAGCAAGAGGGGCGCACCATCTTTGGAGAGAGATTTGTTGTAGGAGATTGGCAGGGCCATTGAGGATTCTATCACTTGGGTTTCCATTGCAGGGCCTTGGACATCAGATCTAGTGCTTTCTGAGATAGTTTTATGGCTCAGATTATTTCTTGAGCAGTGGGGCGAATTGAAGAGAAGGAGGGCGTTTTTGAGATCCAGATCTAGTCCATTTGGAGGGGTTACACTTC